>WMED01008526.1:0-16861 GCA_019650415.1 Pipa parva | reverse complement strand
TATAATTGTATTGTTACATTGTACAGCGCTGTGTAACCTAGCAGAGCTTATAAATAAAAATATACATACATCATTAAGGTTCATCATATATCACATAAATATATAAACAGTAAAGAGAATGGTTTTACCAGTAATCTATTTGTAACAATGATAAACAGTTTATACAATAAGACATCCGGACATTTAACTTAGAAAGGGTTTTAATGCAACCGAAATCTCTATCTCCTGGCAATCTCCTCTTGCATAGTCCAGTCACCCCAAATCACAGCTAAACCATTTCCATTCCAAATGAAGATTTGAAATTAACGCCATTAATTCAGCACGTTGTCTTTGGGTGTTTCACTGACTAAATGAAAATGGGTAAAAGCTATTACTTTTCCCTCACTCATACTGCCAAGACATGTCTCTCTTTTTCCGGCAACTACTACTACCCTTCAAACAAATGCCCTTATCTTGTTCCAAATGGACTATATGCAATGTTCTATTAACTGGCCTTCCACTTTCCCCTCTACCAGTCCATTCTAATGTATCCTAAACCATAGCTGATATGCTGAAATACAGGGTCTAAAAACTGGCAGAAACCTTCAACTTCTCTGACCCCAATGTAAAACACCTAAGAGTGATGACAGCAGTCTGGTAAAAGGTAATTTACATACTGCTTTACATTATCTTGTATCAAGCTGCAACAACATAACTAGCATAGGTACCCACAGAGCACTGTGGGAGCAAGCGATGGGGGCAATCTTTACAATGACAGATGCTGACATTTTCCATGATTAAATAATCCTATGCATTTTGCTTATACAGCACAGTACTGTTTTTACTGTGAAAAATATTTGTTTACTATATAAAAATACTAATTTTGGCCTTTGATTGTCCCGTATATCTAGCACCGGAGACTTTTACAGTAATAAAGTAAAACCATTTTTTTAAATGATCTACTTCGTATAACATTTATTATTTATTGGGTGATGAAGGGTGGAGTTATTCCCTCTGAAACATTGTGCATCTTAATATAGACGTGTATAAATTGTGCAATAGAACATTAATAGAGTTTCTCATTGGAGCCTAAACAAATCTTTATTTCTTAATGTAAGTAGGCATAATTGATTATAACGAAGGCCAAAGTCACCAGTTTGTCATATAGAGGTCGTCAGTACCAATACCTCAGTGTTTTTTACATCCCTTTTAATGCCAGACAATTCCAAGATAATGTTGATACTTTGTTGCCATATGTCCTATGGCTTTTGAGTGTTGTTGCCTTAACACAAAAAAAAAAGAACTATGCTTGCATTGGACTGGCAAGAGCGTGGCCTCATAGGGGGAGGACTGCCGGGCATACAGTAGTCTGATGGGCCAGCATGACCATGAACCCTGCCTTAAGATGCCGGAAGGTCTTCAGGAATGGGCACTTTGACTCTCAATAAATAGCCAAATTGTTGTTGCATTTGTGTGTGAATACTCTGTTTCCATAACCCACTAGAGTGAGTGCACATTTGTCTCAAAACGTTAATTATGATCTTGGCGAAAATGCAAAATTGGAGAAGTTGTGTCCTCGTGAATTCACGCATCTACGCAGCTATTTGGACGTTAATTAATATTTGAAACATCCCAAAGAATTGACTTGGAGCTGTGATTACTGGAGATTCAGGGGGTTATTCACTAAGGTGCCAATTTGACTGTCGGATTCTCAAACAGCGGATTCCCATAGCAAATCCGCAACAATTTCCCCATTGTAAAGTTGCGACTGTGACAATGCTTCATAGTAAATTCGCGACTGCGACAGTATTCTCATTATAAAGACGAGACTGCGACAGTATCCATCTATTGCGACAGTCTTTAGCTGGCGAATTCACACCTTTACGCAACAATTCAGACTTTAGTGAACAACCCCCTCAATCTCTGTTTTGTAGTTCGTTTTCCTAAAACATCTACATATCTGTCAATCTCTCACAAGTATGGGCTGTGCTCCTGCTGAACTGAAGACACAACTGCTCTTGTTGCCAAATGAACCTCAGGGCAGACAGACATGAGGATGCTAAGGCCAGCCTGAGGCTGTAAGCGATGATATTTTTGGTATGTATGTTACCCATTCATCCATCTCTATAAATCAATGTAACCAAGTCACAGCTGTGATTACAGCAAGCAGGGTTTCTGTGGAAGGAAATTCCTTTAGTTGATGTTGTAGATTAAATCAGTTCTTAAAAGAAAAGAAAATACTTAAAGGAACAAAAACAACATAAAAGAAAAAAAAAACCTCTTTCATTTGTAATTGCAGTTGTTCCTATACAGTATAGGTAAAAATGTTGGTTTCACCACTACCACCGTCAAAAAGCCTAGAGGGCCCAGCCGCCACTGATGCAACTCCTTTACTGTCCCTCATCACCTGCCTGGTTCCCCCACCACCACCACAATTCCCAGTATTCTTAGCTGGGAAGGGTGGACCAGAGCAGATCATGCACCGAGGCCTGGTTCTCAAAAGTTCCACCACTGTCTGTAATATTCCTAGTTTTTGTAGAATACATTGACGTTTTTATAACTTTGCCAAAATAACTGCGGGTCATTTAAGAAAATTGATGGTGATGGAGTTTGTGTCCCTGTGGGGTAAGGCCCCACCTAGCATTTAGTCGCAGCATTGCCATATGCAGTTAAAACTGTGACTGTACCACAACAATACCTGCAACCATAGAGATTCATAGGAATATCGTCTATTGTTTTCTTTTTAACATGTGATTTCTGCAGTAAATTACCGCTTATTAAAACTTCCTGATGTGACTGCTAGTGGTGGCCCAGCATGCAGTTGGTTGTGGTGCAGTCACAATTTTAACAGCACCTAGCCATATCTTGACAAAACGCCAGATGGAGCCTCAACTAAGAAACTCTTACCTAAAGTTGAAAATAAAAAGGACATTATTATCCCCAAACCTTTCATGTTTAAATAATTGTTTAATTGCCTATAGATAGCTAAAGAAAAGTCAGAGGAAATGACTGCACATTAGCATTTTTCTTCTAATTACTATTTGAAGGACAAGAAAGAGAAAAATCCTCCTCATTTGGACTTGCATGGCAGCTATTGCACAATTGTAAAACACTTGTAAAAATGGTTTCTTTGAAGCTGAACTTTTGCCCCCTATTGCTTTGTGTTAATACTGCTCTTTGCTCATTTCAGGCACCTGTTATCTGTTGCAGAATCAGTAACCTGCCTGGTACCTGCATCAACTTATAAAAATGTATCTTATAAAGATAGCCTGTATCTCAATCATAAAGTAAAAGAGCTTTGCTGTGTTAGTAATGGGGAAGTTATAGGGGGGTAAAATAAAATAAAATAAAGAACAATTAAAAAGGTATAAAATAGTTTTGCAAATGACATTAAAAAAAAAAAAAAAGACCTTTTCAAAAGAAACTTGTTGCTACTCCATTCCTGGACTTATGGAAAGCGCGTCTTATCAGGAAAAATATCATCATTTCCCGGTGAGATGCGCTTCGTTTCAATTTCTGCAGACCAGGGTAAACTGAAAACAGCGGACTAGCAGCTGAGCAGGGGCAATGCAGTAATTGAATTGCTAGCTTCTTCCAAAACCTAACTCTACTGTTTTTTTTTTCCCCCACCCTGAACTTCCCCTTTAAAGAATGTCTAGGCAAAACAAACAAAAAAAAACAGGGTAACATTTTCTAAAATAAGTAACATTTTAAGAATCACTTTTCTAAAATTACAAATCTGCTTTATTAAAGAGTATATACGGTTTTATGGCACAAACAATTTCTTTAAAATAACATCACTGTAACATTCATAAGTTATACGGTTAGATTTATAGTTTATAGGCTTAACTATGGAGCAATAGTGTCCATTAGGAACCTGGCAAGCAAACACTTCTAACAGCTAAAAAGCATTCGCTGCAGTCACTATGAGGCAATCGTAGATTACAGTTATTGATATAAACCAGCACTGCTCATTCAGGGATGGAAGAATCTTTAGAATCTTAGCGCTTCTCTTTGTAGTATAGAAATTCTGATCTCTGAATTACCTGCTCTGTTCATTCCTTACATTTAATCAAAACAAAGATTGCTGGATTACCCCGTTTGCTTCATTGTTTTCTCCCAGAGTTTGGCATGCACTTTAGAGGGTCCCTTTCAAATGGAGCTTCTACTTTCACTGGCATTTACACCCACACATGTACATTACTGACTGCTGCACAGCCAGAGTTCAGATATGATCCACACTTCATCAGTCTCACTGTACTTTTATAAGTTGATTATTTTTCTCTCCCATTGTGTTTCTGCCACCGTTAATGGTAACTCTGCTTTAATTAAAAAGCCTAAAGGCGAAAGTACTAGCAAAAAACAAAACGCGCCAGGGTGAAAGGAAAATGGCAGTCAACGTAGCAAAAAATAGCAATAAAAGCATCTTACTATTACGGAAGCTTCATAAATGTACCCATATTTTCATATATGATAGGAGAAAATCACAAACCAATAAACTACTAGTGTAAATGAAACTTTGAAAAAAAAACAAAAACAACAGAAAATCTGCTTGTGGTTGTTTGTTTTTGTGTTCAAAGGATGCTCATATTTTTGAATAAAGTTTTCCTTTACATTATGACAAGCAGAGTAAAATTCAGCCTTGGGCATTGAGCAATCCAATTCAGGTACATTTTGTAATCAAAAAACGAGCCAGAAGAAGTGAGAGTTTTTTTAAATGGACAATGGGGCTTATTCACAAACATAAGTATACCTTATTGTAATCCATTTGCGTTGCCATTGATAGGTCAGGTACAGGTTAACTAATGAAACAAAATGTCCAATTGGTTGCTATGGATTACTGTTCATAATTACTTATGTTAAGAGATGACTCCTGGTAAACTTTCTTCAGAAATGTAATATATCTGCATTAAGTAGAAGACCAAGCATATCTGAAACCTGATTGGTTCTCCTCAAAGATATATACCACTTCTGGCAGCTATATACATATCACAGTTGAGACAGGAAGGAATTAAAGGGAAACTATGCCTTATCAACCATCAGAAGTATTAAAATATTTATTGAGGTTAATGATTGGTGTACTATAAAAGCTTATTTTAAGCTCCTGTGTTATAATGATAAACTGTGTGTCTGTAATGCACTTTTGAGGCAACCATAAACTACGAAGTTTTTGGTATAACTGGGTTACAAGGTATTCGTTGGACAAAGTTTACGAGTTCTCCTTGTGGAGAATTTGAGACGCAGTTAAGAAAAAGGTTAAGAATCATGGCTTTATATGGCACATGTAATTCATTTATTTGATCACTGGTTTTAAAATGTGTGATAAGTCCGAATGAATGGAAAATGCCAGAATGATGTCTTAATTACTGATGCATTGTTTACTAAACTATGATGTAATCAGTCAGATTACACAGAATGATTTACAATAGCGTAATTAAGTGTGGCCCAATAGCTAAATGTAAATAAATTGATTGACATTTAAAGCAAAGATAAAATAAAATATCAATCACTCAGTTTCCTTCTCGCAGGGTTAAAGAAGCAGGGAACCTTTAAACAAAATATACCACTGTTTTTAAAAACAAATGTTGTTTACTGGATTCCAAAATGTTTCTAATAGAGGATATGCATAAAGAGAATTTTACATGAAAAATGTAAAGAATCTTACAAATGTTGCAGACATCTACAAGTTCTGTTTTACCTGCTGCGCTTTCTGATAAAATGTAATAATATTCTGTTATGTAATAGTCCAACTAGTATTGATATTAATAAGCATTTAACAAAAAAAAAAAAAAAAAAATATATATATATATATATATATATATATATATATACTGTATACACACACATCACCAAAAATTAAAAATGCCTGGAATGCAATTAAAGTTAACATATATTTAATCTGTGCTTCCAAAAAAACCTAAAATTGTGGCTATAAAGTACAATATTTAGTATTAAACTCAGGATCTATGTTATATTTCCTGTATATGCTTTATGTAAAGCGCCATAGAAAGCAATGGAACTGGGTGAGGTCTGTTTATCAACGTGGCTGCTATATGTAATGGCAAGTACATACAGAAAGTAATACCATTTTTGAATTTCACTTGCAAGTGTTATATTAACGGTCATATTTTTGTTCTTTATATTTTTGGCGCTGAACCTCTCGATTACAATTAAATGGTCACCTGGCTAGCGGCTTCCAAAGGAAAGCTAGTAAACAGACTGAACAAATGGGTAAGTAATGAAAAAGAATTATAAACTATCATGGAAGTCATTGTTAATTTTCTGGTTCATTGTGGTAACAGACCCCCTAAATACAAAATAAGACAAAAAAAAATAAAGAATAGACCATTTGCAAAATGCCTTAAAATAACAATGCCCACAGGATACTAAAACACATTTTAAGGGGGATGTGGAATTTCTTTAAAGGGGTTGTTCAGTCTGGAATTCGTTTTATTATATAAATAATGGTATTCCAAGTTTGCAATTTGTCTTTAGTGTGTTTTTGAATTATATAAAGGACCAGTATTTACAACACCTGCAGGTTTCTGACTGGTTATTTTGGGGCTTGAGATTTTTTGACAGTCAGATCCCTAGCTTAAAGGACCAGTAACAACCAAAAAAATAAAACCATATGGGCTGGCAGTTACAGCACTTGTAAACATGTCATCTTTGAAATGAAATGTATGAATTTTATTGCTTTCTAGCTTTTTTTTTAATCTAATAGCAGCCATGTTATAAGGAGGTCTCGTCTAGTTTCCTTTTGTTGGTGTTACCGTTACTGCTGAAGCAGAAGAAGGAGAGAGGGAAAGAGAGAGGGAGGGAGAGAAAGAGGGATAGAAGGAGCCACAGTAAAAAAAAAAAATAAAAGTGCCTGTAAATGGAAAAGGTTGGAAAGGTGTAACATTTACAAATAACATCTTGTAAGTAAACTGTTCCTTCATTTTTTTTCTTCAGACCCATTAAGACATTTCTGGTTGGTAGGGTCCTTTAATATAGCAACCTGGAGCTGAGTTAAGTACAGGCTAGATGAGTGATATTATTGGGACTGAACAGAAAGATTACGAATGAAAGAGATTTAGGAACATGGGAGAAAAAACAAATCAAGTCTGAGATGAACTGGTTTTCTGATGGTCAACTAAACAAAACAAAAAAGTCAAATGATTCACAAACCACAAGGAATTAGAAACGTGGACCAAATGAAAGCAGTCTTAGTATTCCATGATCTTCTACAACATAACTACCAACAAATTCCAAGAACAACTACACTAAGAGAAAGTCAATGGAAATCCCTCTCTGCTTACATAAATTAGAATCACTTTAAAACCAGTATCTTAATCAGGCGCTTAAAAATCTAAAACGTTAAATGCATTTTTTTTAAATGAGTAATTTATTGTTCCTTCAGGAGTTGCCTCTATGGTCTCTAGTAATATTACGGCAATCGGTTTGCACAGAACAAGTCATTTCTGTTGGATCACAGAGCTGGTAACCTGGTTCCCCCAAACTATTAAATCATCAGACTCAGTAGAAAACGACGTAACCTTTGCTTCCATCAAAACCACAGGTTTTACAAGCTCGTTAAAAATAATGGAACTAAAATACGTTTTCCCATTTATAGATTGAAAAGGAGATGTTGGGCTCATTCTACTTCGCTCTCAAAGCTGACTTTTCCCCCTGCATTTTACACACACACATATATAGACAAGCTTTCAAGAGGTCTGTCCTCTCTATCAAGTCATGAGCAATACAAAAAAAAATAGAGTATTTCTTGTGATTTGATAAACAGAGGAGGAATCTCATCAATTTAAAACGAACATTAGTCCAATAAAAAAAAGGTATCACCAAGTATTGCAACACTCATGTTTTTGCATCTTGTGGACTAACACGACCACTCTATCTTAACATATATATATATATATATATATATATATATATATATATATACACACACACACACACAAATAAACATATAATAAAAACAAATATAAAATGAGACTGTCTTTTATCAGCTGTGACCCTGGACTGGAATATTTATTTTACAGAGGAATCTGCATTCCTTTCCATAGAGTCAGTGACTGGACTTAGTGATATAACAAAGGAGATTTAAGGGATGGTCACTGTTATTTTTTTTAGAATTCAATTAGTGATTTGCCAAGCCTGACAGAAATTATCTCACACAATATAGTATTCAGGAAAGTGACTGGCTACTGATTGATTGTAATAGATACAGTAAGTAAAAATGAAAAACAACCTCTACACATTACAGCTAAATGACTGAATACAATTTCTTCAAGGGACATGAGAAACAACATAAATTAAAATGCTCTTTATGCTTGTATGTGCTTCATACATTTAATCTGGGATTCTAAGCTTATGAGCAAGATGTAAAACATTTTAGAAAAATATATATATATTTTTTACAAATACATTCCCTTTTTAGCAATTTTGGGGAAATTAACATTTATTATTATCTAAAGTACTAGGAAGGGTGTCCAGTTACCAAACAGATAAAAGATCTCTGCAATCAGTTAAAAGATAAGCAAACACAAAGCTGTACATATCAGGAATTTAGCTTCAAAGATTGTAGGGATATAGGAATAACAGTCGTGTTACTGGTCCTTGGGACCACACTTGTGATTTTACCAAGAAAGGTAATAATCACTGGAGCACAGCCACAGTGTGTCGAGGTCTTGTGCCGACGCAGTATCCTGGCAAATTTGGTGCCAATGGTTGGTGTGGTACAGCCATAAAATAGAAATCAGCATTCTATGTATGGGGGCCGCAAACTGGATGTGAATTATACAAGCAATAACAGTGCAGTGTTTACAGTCATTGACGTGGCCCCCAGTCTTTAAGGCAGAGTCAAGCTTTTCCTTTGGAGTTCTTGACCCACTGGTTTTAAGTGGGCTGAAAATACAGTTAAAATTTTTTAAAAATCAGCATATTGTTTCAGAGTTAAAATATCCATAACGTTCAGTTACCAGCTTTTAGGATGCTGGGAAGTAAGATTCTGCACAATTTGGAAAGCCACTCTCATTACTAAGTATGCATTTCTTATTAATATCCACCAAATAAAATCTGGTTGTAATTTTAAATGTTTTTTTTTAAACAATAAAGTAAAGTACAAATGATACTACTATGATACCATTGGTCATGGAAAGACTCAATATATTCTATAAGGAATATGCATTTACTGCAATTGTACAAATACTCAATTGCTTTATCACTGCAGTGTCCGTAAGCTTGGCTACAGATCAACAGTTTTGCTGATTGCTGATGTAAACTATTTATTGACTTATCTCTGGATATTATTATTACAATAATGTAATAATACACTTTAAGAACATACCCCAAAAGCAGAAGGAAGACTAGGAATGCCTGACTCACAGGTGAATGCATATACCCTGGAGACAGGGAGGGTGGCAGTCATTGCCTTTGCACAGATTCTTATGTTTTTAGCTTGTTTGCAGCAAGTATTCAGCACTGATTTAGTACTGATTTAAAAGATATAGATAAAATAAAAGTGCTTTGCAGGTACCTCCATTAAGCTACAATGATTCCTTATCATGGGTACAGCACACACCATGGGCTTTAATAACTAAAGATGGCAGCAGGTACAATGTGCCACCTTTCTTATTCAGCAGATCAGAAACCAGAGGTAAATGGATGTCATCAAGTAGACATCCAACAGCAAATTAGATGCCATTTTAAATCAAAGCTACAATGACCACTGCAAAAGCTAACAGATATGACAATTACCACCAAGCTTACACCACACCTGACAGAAAAGTGACAGCTCTGCACTTGATTGACCAGCAGAAGACGCGTTTCTTCCACCTTCATAATCAACCTTTTCCATTAAACTGGTATAGCATTCCCACTGTAAAAGGGCTGTATCACTGATGAACCAGTTAGCAAGACTACAGACATGTAAGCCAAGCCAAGCCAAGCTCCAGTGACTAGCACTAATGGAATAATGGTCTTCCCATTACAGCATCAGAGAGAAAAATCCATGCGAATCCCAAAAATTACCTGCTCTATGTTAATAATGTAGCATTGTATTATTCAGGTAGACTGCCTCTATAAGAACTGTCAGTCAGGAGGCCAGTCTATGACAATCAAGAAAAGTCTTGAAATGCTAAACAGTAACATTAAATAATACTAATGGGTTAGTAATATACTCCAGACAACAGTTCAGAGAAAGCCAGCTTGCCTTAGTCACTTGTACCAGTGGAATATCAGCCTACCCCAGGCACCAGTGCATAAAGGAAGAAAGAATGCTATAGATACCAGTGCATGAGGAAAACCAGCCTTCTATAGAAACCAGTGCATAAGGAAAGCAAGCCTTCTATAGAAACCAGTGCATAAGGAAAGCAAGCCTTCTATAGAAACTAGTCCATAAGGGAAGCAAGCCTTCTATAGAAACCAGTGCATAAGGGAAGCAAGCCTTCTATAGAAACCAGAGCATAAGGAAAGCAAGCCTTCTATAGAAACTAGTCCATAAGGGAAGCAAGCCTTCTACAGAAACCAGAGCATAAGGGAAGCAAGCCTTCTACAGAAACCAGAGCATAAGGGAAGCAAGGCTTCTACAGAAACCAGAGCATAAGGTAAGCAAGCCTTCTATAGAAACTAGTCCATAAGGGAAGCAAGCCTTCTATAGAAACCAGTGCATAATGAAAGCAAGCCTTCTATAGAAACCAGTGCATAAGGAAAGCAAGCCTTCTATAGAAACCAGTGCATAAGGGAAGCATGCCTTCTATAGAAACCAGTGCATAAGGGAAGCAAGCCTTCTATAGAAACCAGTGCATAAGGAAAGCAAGCCTTCTATAGAAACCAGTGCATAAGGAAAGCAAGCCTTCTATAGAAACCAGTCAAGGAGGGATGGCTGTCTGTCCAAGCCACGAGTGCATAAGGGATGACTGTCCCTGTTATCAGTGCTGAAGGTATGCCAGTCAAATCCTGGTATCAGTAAAGAAGGAATGCCAGTCAATCCCTGGTACCAGTGCAGAAGGCAAGCCAGCCACCGATACCAGTGCAGAAGAAATGCCAACCAGTCTCTAGTGCTAGTTCAGAAGGGATGACATTCCCTGGTACAAGCGCAGAAGGCATGCCACTCAGTCCCTGGTACCAGTGCAAAAGTGATGACAGTCCCTCCCTGATATTAGTGCAGAAGGTATGCCAAGTGCATAAAACAATGCCAGTAGGTCTCTGGTACTAGTTCAGATGGGATGCCAGTCAGTCTCTGGTACTAGTTCAGAAGGGATGCCAGTCAGTCTCTGGTAACAGTGCAGAAGGGATGCCAGTCAGTCTCTGGTAACAGTGCAGAAGGGATGCCAGTCAGTCTCTGGTAACAGTGCAGAAGGGATGCCAGTCAGTCTCTGGTAACAGTGCAGAAGGGATGCCAACCTGCCTCAATCTCACTATCACACTTGACAATGTCCCTGGCAGCTGACATGAATCACAACACAATTTACAAGTGTAAATCTCTTCCCTCCCTTCCAGCCATAAAGTCAAATCCCTGGAAGCCATGGCCATGGGGTGTGGGTGCTAATGGCCACGGGGTATGGGTGCTAATGGCCACAGCCTGCCCCTGTAGTGTACCACCCAGATACCCCAGACAATAACTAAACACACAACATCTGCTTGTCACCATCACTTACTTCGTCTTCAGAAAGTCCATAGATGGGTTCAGCCGCCATGAGAGGCTTCTGGGGATTACCCCTAATCCTTCGCGAGCGACAGTGGTTAATGTGGGGAAGATTACCCCTAATCCCTTGCGCCACGGGTATAGGGGGTAATAGGGAGAAACAATAGGGCAGGTGAGTCCTGAGGAAGGCGCTGCCCAAGCAGGATCCAGAAGGTTGGTATTCCGAGGTGTAGATAAGTATTAGTGCCACTGGTAGTGGGGTGGGGAAGAGCTTGGCACCAGTGGGGCACCTCCGCGCTGCACCCCCCACTCCCCTGGTTCTCTGGGCGCTTCTGCTCTCTCACACTAACCCACAGGAGGAGCACGGGGAGGCGGGGCCTAATCCTTCCTGATTATCGCTTAGGGCGTGGTCAGATACCCTAGCGACCAGTGAGAAAAGGGGGGAGGGGCCCTGGGAGGGTTAGGTTGTCTCATTCTTGGCAGCTTGACAGTGAGGTGCTGCCTCTGGGAACAGTACTCGGTTAGTAGGACCCGGTGGGCTGCGACAGGGCATCCAGTCAGGGCAGTGTCTGAGTGTGCCAGCGGGGGGTTACGGGACCTCCATTCTGTCTTCTCCATTGGGAAGCGGAGGTCGTTCTTCACTAGTTAGAGAAAACGCAATGTCCATTATCTTGGGTAAAAGGTGAAACAACAGCGCCCCTTGGTGGTCAGAGGTAGAATGCTGCTTCTCTGCTTCGGGCAGATGGAAGAACCTGAAAGTTTAAAGGGGCTTATTCACTAAAGTCCGAATTGTTGCATATAGGTGCGAATTCGCCAGATAAAGACAGTCGCAATGGGCTGGTACTGTCGCGGTCGCATTTTTATAATAAGAATATTGTCGCAGTCGTGTTTTTATAATGAGAATATTGCAATCTTAACTTTAAAAAATTGTCGCGACTTTACAATGGGGAAACTGTAGCGGATTTACTATGGGAATCCGCTGTTTGCGAAATCGACAGTCAAATTCGCACCTTAGTGAATAACCCCCACGAAGTGTAAAGGGGAAGTTTAATATAATTTTAATCAGGATGCATTGACATCCCCTATCTCTCTGAGCATTGCATCGGTTTGTTTGGATGGGTGTATGGCACAGACAAAACAATAACACATTTACACTGTGAGGGCTTAGATTTAAATAAAGTGGGGTTGGAAATATTTAATATAGCAGTAAAGAAGGACAATGAATTTGTGTGGTGTATACCAAGATTTATATCAGCACATCGTGGCAGCCATCTTGTCAGCTGTCATCTGATAATTATTTAGGTTGTATTAGGTGATGCTTCAATCCCCATGGTGGGTGACAGGTTGGTTCAAGTAGTCTTCTTTATGGGTTAGGTTTTATCATTTGGTAATAAGTTATTAAAACATAGAGTTATGGTAGGCACTGAGCTGGTCAATGTAACAGTGACTGGCTAGTATAATCTGTTAGGTGCTAGTAGGGCTACACTGACAGCGACTCAGTATTATAAAGTTTTGTTGCACTGTTATTTCTATTAAGGGTAATGTACCCCTAAAACTCAACAAGACATTTCATGACTATATTAAAGTACAATACCCTTTGGAAAACAAAATACATTCACAACTTTAACCTATTTACTCACTTGATAAGCATTGTCTTAGTTTCATAGCTTGTTTATGCCGGTGTATCACCAAAATACTGAAGAAGTTATAGTATCATGCTGTAATTTGTTTAGAAAGCCTACAATTTCCATGATGCCATGCCATTCACAAGTGGGTAGTAGCAGCACTCAGAAGAACCAGTTGGTGATCATTTGCCTTTTTGTTTTGCATATAACTGATATCAATGGCAAGTCACAGTGATAATAACTCTAGGGGGGAGGCAACTTGGCTGTCATATACATTCATGTTGTCATTGCCTGGATTAGAACCCAGGATCTTCTGCATGTAGTACTTCTGTACTATTCTGGCAGCAGGCCTCTGAGTTTGTTCATAATGTACTTGCTTTTTGAGTGTAGCTGTAATGAGCTCTTTGGCGCACAGCTGAAAATCATTTTACTACGCTCCTGCTTCTCGATTCTGATTCCTTCTGCTCTGATATGTTACTGACCCTTCTTATACAACTACATTTTCCTTCTAGCTTCCAAAATGTAATATGTTTGGCATCCTAACTGGAACATTGGTAATCATGTACCATTAAGACTTGGATGCACCCAAGTAGTGTAAAGCTCCTTCTAAAGCCAAAGGTGACTGTTATATGCAGATAGGCAGGCTGAGACAGATTCCAAGTGGTTCACCTAGATTTTGGGTATCCTCATGTAACATTAGGTAAGGTTATTACACTTACTGCTGCAGGTGCTTGGTACCCCACTGCCTGCTGCCTTCCTTCTTCACTGATGTGAGTAAATACTTGAAGCAGAAGGCAGTACTGGAGCAATAGAGGTGATCAGTAAGTATTTCCCCCCCCTCCACTAAGAATCACCCCCTAAACAAAAACAAGATTTGTTCTCCTTTAAAGGCAGTACTTTACCTTAGTGAGAAGCGTTTCTCCCCAGTAGTTGTTTCATGTGACACAGAATGATTGAGTAGGCAGCACTGATAAACTTCTGTACCAGGAAATGTGTGTGTGACATGTACTGGCCAGTTTTCCATGAAAAGGTACCCTACTTTCTATTTAGCACATGTGCACAAGTCAGCTTTCCCTGTGTAATTTCCTGCATTCCAAGCCAAAAGGTCAGAACACTGCTTAACCAATAATAATCAGGCAGCTTTTTCTTCTCATGTTGCCTAACTTGCAAAAGAGAAAGGGGAGGGGGAGGGAGGGAAAAAGGTCAGCTCTCTTTAGAGCTAAACAGTGAAACAAACAGCAAGTATTATTTTTACCTTAAACTTTTTTTAACTATTTGTGTCAGCAATTGGCATAGTATAAAGGAGTTTTTAAATGTATTTATGCAGTTATATCAACATTATAGTGAACCTTTTAAAGATTTAGACTAGGAGTTGATTAGACCCTGTACCCTGGGTCAGCACAAACCTCATTGTAGTAAAGAGGATCCACAATCCAGTGCTTCAGTGGTGTAATAGCAACCCTAGTGGCATAAAAAATATGAATACTTCCAGTTTTAAGAAGATTGATCCATGCACTAATTCTTTTAAGACACATGTCCCTATACATCTTACGAACTTGGATAGTAACAAACAAGAATTGGATGTAGTACATGTTTGTTTTTTGTACAGACAACACACAGGAGGTATAGTTGTGACAACTTCACTATTCCAAGACTTTGTTGGGTGTCTGATCACAATAACAAGGGTGCTTCCTTATTGTGATGTCAGTCACTACATAGTTGATGTGCCTGCAGCGTGTCATAACTTAGCTGTCATCATTTCTCTGTAACTAAAGGTAATTTGATGTTTTGCTGTACATTCTGTATGTATAGAGGTAAAGCAAAGAAACCAGCTAGCTTTCAGTGACAGGGATAAATATGTTCGCTGCAATTATATAGAGTTGTGTGACAGCCATCAAACTCTCCGTATGGCCATAAACACAAGAAGCCTTGCTTGTTATCTAAGACTGGGTCCTGGCTGAGGTGACAATGAAAAAGATGTTCTCTTTACTGCTACAATATAGAAATCACAGTTTCTGCAATGCCTAGCTTGCTCTACACTTTATAACAGTTTCACAAAGAAAAACATGCACCTTCTATTTATCCCATAATCCTTTGAGTGCATCTATCTCCTGAAAAGAGAAATGTTTCTGGATGGAAGCAAGAGATCCGTAATGGTGGTCAGCTTAGTGACTGCACTGTTTCCACCTGCTAGAACCTGTCTTTCATGGCTGTTGGTGTCCAGGTAGTCCTCGGTTTATGATGGCCTCGAGTTACGTCGTTTTGGGGTTACGACACTTTATACGATGCCTTGTTCTGACTAACACAGTTTTGCGACGTAAGTCGAACTGCGTGCAACCATACTGTATGAATGTATGATCCAACTTACATCGAAATTCATTTTATGCCGCCGCGTAAAAACGGATCAACATCGTAAGTCGAGGACTACCTGTACCTAAAACTGGACCTGTCAGGTCCACTTAACAGGCTTTTTTGATTTTAGGAAGCAGGGAGTTGTCTTAGCTGAATGCTTTTAGCATTCAGCTAAGACTGTAGTAAAAGAAGCAAACTCCCTGCTTCTTTTCTGCTCCAATAATTGACATGAATCTCGAGTCGGGTTGGGCAGGGCTAAAAGGATGACTGACTGTAAAGTTTCTCCAATCAGATCTCTTAAATCACAATCTAGCAGGGGTCTGATTGGAGGAGCTATAATGTCAATCATCATTTAGCTCTGCCCAACCCAACTTGAGATTCAAGTCGTGGAAAAGAAGCAGACAGTTTGCTTTATTAAGGGGTAGATTATTTTGCATTATATCTGAGTGTGGGTACTACTTTTGGGGTGTCTGTTTTCTATTTGGATTAGTGCTTCTTTTACTACAGACTTAGCTGAATGCTTTTAGCAAGTCTGTTAAAGGAACAGTTTAGGCACCAACAGTTATTTGCTGTCTGTTTGGCACTGTTAAATAAAAGTTAAACAAATTCTTTCTGCCATATAAATTATTTATTTATTTCCACCCTTCACAATTTAGCACCAGTTTGTTACTGAAGGTCCTCCTCTCTCTCAGCCACTTCCTGTTCATCAGTTCAGTTTGGAATCTTGAGTTAAGGAATTGATTGAAAGGCTGGATAATGCTAAATAACCAATCAGAACCTTTAAGCTGTCATCCACCTTTTTTTTTTTTTTACTCTGAAATGTGTAGTTAACCCAGCAAAAGCAATTGTTAAAGAAAGGGCTGAAACATTGACTTTATTTTTATATGGATTTGGTCTCTCTCTCTCATGCTCAATATCAGCGCTTGCTACTGACAGCATGTCAGCTGTGTACTGCTACACAGATGGAATAATTAATACCTTTCCTCACATAAAAGACTGACTAAGTATATTAGAAAAAAATGTATTATGCATTTACAACACACATTACTTTTTATTAATCAGACTGGACTGTTCCTTTAAGTAGACCTGACAGGTCCACATTAAAAGAAAATTGTAGTTGTCTATCCAGATGCTCTGCCACTCCTGCATCCCTACAATGAATAATTGTGAATAAGTGAATATCACATCCCTTTCTATATTACCCAGTCCCTAGTTCATACTCACAATGTGCCACTAACTGTATATAAGTGAATATTACATC
>WMED01008525.1:0-16862 GCA_019650415.1 Pipa parva | reverse complement strand
TAAGTTCATTCTCATTGTGTAAATAAAAGCCAAATATTTCAGAAAGTCACTGTTTGCAGTATGTTAATTCCTAAAGACTGCTAAAGCATTTGAGTGATTGAGTGATTCCCTACTATATATATATATATATATACAGTATATATGTATATATAAACATTTGAGACAAGACATTTTATAGCTAAACAGAAAAATGAAGGGGAAAGGTGACACCATTGTAAAGTACCATTTGTATTCTCAAATGTTAATTCTGTCATTTTAATACAATAGATATGAATGATAATTGAAAGGAATGTGAGGTAGTATCCAAGAGTTGCTCATCAGAATGTTACTACATACTCTTGGACACTGGTAATCAATTGTACCATGTGCCTTATCTACATCTAACAAGACAAGCAAACAATGTGTATGTGTCCATATTCTAATGTCAATTTATTTATTACATTCAAGTTGGTTAATGTAAATAGGTCCGAGACAATATATCTTTGGAGGTATGCTAGAATATTTGCAAGAAATAAAAAGTGGGGAGTAGGAGAAGTATAGTTCCACACACTTTGTAATGTAAAATATTTTGAATTTTTTGACAGATCATTTGTGGCTTTACCATTTGCACTTTCTTTAGCAGTAATTATTTTGTCCTGTGTAATTCATTAGTTGGGCTTCTTAACTGATCTTTCTTCTAGTGCTTGTGTTATCATTTTGTTTAAGATAACATGAATAGAGAATGCAGTAAGACTGGTGAATGATTGGCCTTCAGATTATAAAGTAATATTTGGGGTTTAGAATCTTATGTTTTATCTTGAGTGAATACAGAGGTGCATTTGTTTGTACATTTTTGTCTGAGTAGTTGTTCAGTTACTTAATCAACATAATGACGCTATGGTTATTCTGTGAGTGTTACATTTGAGTATAGGAATACCTTTTTGAGGTTATGCCTTTAAATTTAGTCTTAAAGGTAAGTAATTGGAGTTGAGGCAACAGTATAACTGCCCTGCTTCAGTGCTTCATGATAAAGAGCTCACAGTGAGATAACAATAAGCCTGACTCAGGCTATAGTGCTATAAAGAAATAATTGTTTTCATCAGTGCAGCCTGGGGTACTCAACAGCACAGTGATTTAGATGGGAGAAAAGTAGTATAATTTAAATAACAATCTCAAATAAAGAGTATGATGCTGTTTATGGATATGCCAGAAATAAAATAGAATTATATAAAAAAAAAAACATACTGTTAGGAATGCATCATTATTACCCACTGAGACCTGTATACACAATTGTTTCATTTATTTTGAAATGACATTTTCACTTCTTTATCTCCAGTATTTCATTTTCATTCCTCAAATATTCTTTTTACCATTTTTACTTCTTATTTGCAACTGTCTAGTAACCCATAGCAACCAATCAGCTGTTTCTATTCACTGATACAGGGAGAAATAGGATTATGAAAGTCAATTTCTGATTGGTTGCTGTGGGTTACTGGAAAGATTGCTCCTCTTGATGAATTTCCCTAATAATTTTTCCCTGGTTTTTATACTATGTACAAAAACTTGACTGAACCGATACGATTACAACGCTTCCACCTATGCAATAATTCCATGCATGAGCTTGGCAAAGCACATTAATTTTCTTATTATATTGTTATAATGTCTATTCATATCTTCACAATCGCCATTGGTTTCCCTAACTCACTGAAAAAAAAACACCTTACTTAAAGAAAACACTCTTTAGACTTCATGTCCAGCATAATCAGTAATAAGCATTATCCAACTGCAATTACTATATTAGCAACATTTAAACAAAAAGAGGTGACTATATTACTAATACCAATTTATTAGCATTTATATTGCCGACCCTATAAAGAAATGTATATAATATCAATCATTTTATTCATTACCGTTCTGAGTCCTTCTTACAGTATTTATATTTTCTTTAGACATGGAGAGTCTTTTATTTTAATGAAAGAGCCTTTGCTTGTTTCTTTTCTTTTCTCTGGAAGATGGATTTTTATTTTTTTCCAAGACCACAATATCCGTTATTATAGGGCTTTTGCAGATAATTCCATTACAAATCAAACTTTAATTGACAGCCACACCAAGCCTCCTTGGAGACTGCATGACTCTTTAATTGCTACCATAATCAAACAAACCGATCTAGAAAATCCAATGCCGCTTCAGTGATACTAAATAAATCAATGAAGCAACAATTCAGTGAATTCACAAAGCATGAATTAAAAGTCAACAGATTAGAGCAATGCAGGGGTATGAAAAAAAACAAAACAGAAGTCAATTCTTCAGTTACCGGTGTTATTAAAGTGAAATTGTATAGTTCAGTTAGGGACTAATTGGTAGAATTAAATCAGTATTTTCAGAAAGAAAAGGAACCAGCTGTAAATGTTGCAGTTTTTACATGGCACGCCCTGTAAGTGGATTACCATTCACGGGATTTTTAGACTTAATAGGGGAATTCACCATAGTGCGAAGTGAGGTCCGGATCCTTCACCTCACTTCGCACTATGGTGAATTCCCCCCTTAATATGAACTTTCATTGTAGTAAAATATCACCCCTAAAGATTTGTTTCAGAATTTCTAAACCTTTACTAAAATACTTAGGGTACCCTTAAAGGAAGATCTGAATTAATGTTTGCTATGAAATATATGTAAATTGGCAGGTGGTCCCTTGCCTTCTGGACATACTGACATACTGATTTTTCCTCTGAGGGATCAAACTTTAATGTTTAGTAGAAAAACTTACATTTTTTTCTCTGCTAAGAAATGCCTTTACGTTGTAAGCTAACTGTATGGGAGACAGTGAGGGCTGTGGCAAGGTTTAAGTCTACGCCAGCCATGACTCCTTGCCTTAGCAATTCCATTAGAAAGTAGGCGTTTTATAAATATTCCCCTTCCTGGTAATTTGAATTGAATTCCCTGATTACTCAGATGCAGCTTCCATTTTGACTCCTGCTTTTGGATCAATTGGTTTGGTCTCCCTTCTGGCTACCATTGTCTACACTTACTTGCTTTCCTCTTCATCTTTTACTGTGTTTTCAAATATGTCAAAATGACCTTGATAAATGTCCTCCTATTAATGAATTGTTACAGAGGGGGTTATTCACTAAAGTCCAAATACTTGCATATATGTACGAATTCGCCAGATAAAGACAGTCGCAATAGGCTGCTACTGTCACAGTCGCGTCTTTATAATGAGAATATTGTCGCAGTTGCGGCTTTATTGTGAGGAAATTGTCGCAATATTAACATTAAAAAATTGTCACGACTTTACAATGGGGAAATTGTCGCGGATTTGCTATGGGAATCCGCTATTTGCGATTTTGACAGTCGAATTCACACCTTAGTGAATAACCCCCTCAGTGTGGCGAATTCTTTTCAGATGGGGAATTCACTGTTTTATGAATAATCAATACCCTTTATCACTGATGACATCATATAATCTGATTGGATTAAGGTTCTATTTATTAGAACAGCTAAGTCTCCAACAGTTCTTTACCCATCTAATTACTAGTGTTAATGCTTTTTGGAATATCTATTACTTACTGGTTCCTGTGCTTTTGAATTTATAGCTACTTTCCTACAGAAGCCTCTCCAATTTCACCTACTTCCTCTTCAGGAGATTTATT
Source organism: Pipa parva (assembly GCA_019650415.1). Classification (NCBI taxonomy): domain Eukaryota; kingdom Metazoa; phylum Chordata; class Amphibia; order Anura; family Pipidae; genus Pipa; species Pipa parva. The sequence goes on along the minus strand of WMED01008525.1, from coordinate 13,233 downwards.
AAACATAAGCTTGGGAATTCTGAAATACACAAAATCATAAAGAAGCAGGTGGGAAGCAGCGCTCTCAGGTTACACGCCTGCAGGATTCTGATTGGTTACTCAGCAGGGGCTATGTGAGGTTACACACCTGCAGGATTCTGATTGGTTACCCAGCAGGAGCAATGTGAGGTTGCATACTTGCAGGATTCTGATTGGTTACTCAGCAGCAGTTCTGGGAGGCTGCACACCTGCAGTATACTGATTGGTTACTTGAATTATCAAGCCTTTAGTCAAATTCCTGACCTAAGATCCCAAATTGAGCTGCAGAAAATGAAGTAGAGGAGACAAGGAAGAAGCTTCTGTAAGAAACTAACTGGCTATAAATTTAAAGGCTTGGTATTAGTAAATAATACATAACAGACATTAATGTTACATTGACAAATATAACATTTGGTGATTTAACTGTTCCTTTAACCCTGGGTTTTACTCATTTTTATCCAAAATAAACACTTACTAAAATAAGCAGCAATACAAATTTTCACGGCGATGCTTTCTATTTCCTAAATGCTGGATGATCTTCAAATTTATGATGTGCCCAAAGATTACATCTCCTCTGTATTCGGAGTGACTATGGAAAAAAATTACCATAGACGCAGTGAGCGTACCTCATTAACAAGAGGCATTGGAAGAGTTCCCTGCAGCCCTGTAGTTACAGAGGATTTTCTGGGCTTTAAATGCTGCGGATGAAGATTACAGGAGAATGTTTGCCCTATGGCATGTCTCTAAATCTGGCATCACTCTGGCGTTTCGCTGCACGGCGCCCTGTTACAGGCTCACTTGTTTCCTTGTCATTACTAGAAATAAACAGCTTTTCCCAACATGCTTCGAGAATGTAAAAAAGTAAGCACTCCATAAAGAAGCCGTTGAAAAATCAATAATACATACAACGTCTGAAAATAATTTTTATTATCTAGAGTGTTTTCCTTTTTCCCTCCATAAATAAGGACAGTGGCAATGTCGTTGCTAAACTAAAAGAAAAAAGAATTAGAAAAGTAAGACAGAGCGGTTGGGGACTGTCAATTAGCTAATTATGTAGCCCCTATTAAAGGTTAGCAATTTGCTTGTGATTTGGTTCAAAGAGAAAATTACCTAAAGTGTAATGTCTGTAAAATTTTCTGATTTCCATACCAACGGGAATTTTCATGATACAGTTTTTTTTTATATTGGAAATTTACTTTACTTTTCGGCTCTTACACCCAGAGGAATGTATTAACACAGGTAATAGGTAACTGAGGTATAGTGACCCTTAGCAACCAATCTGTAGTATTCACTGGTATAGGTGTGCTAGAATTGTAAAGGTCAAATGAAGGTTGCTATGGCTCATTAGACCTCGGTAAGCTATTTCCTCATTAATAAACTCCCCTGTGCAGTGTTTCTGGGAGGGGTCACTAGTCATCCTTCTAGAGGGTACACACCTTGTGGGTGATTTGGCCTATATATCTGAAGAAGGACACTGTACTAAAATCAGTTTAAATACCACAGTACAAGATAAATATATATATTTCAGCTATGCGGCTCTCACCCATTATGTATTAAACAGATTTAATAATATTGAAAATTACATTGGGCAGTGTGGTGGCTTGGTGGTTAGCACTGCTGCCCTGCAGCTCTGGGTTCAGGGTTCAATTCCACCCTGGACTTCATCTGGAAGGAGTTTGTATGTTCCTACGTGAGTTTCCTCCAGACACTCCAAAAACATACATCTGTGTCTGTCTATGTGTGTGACAGAATAGGAAAACTAGATTGTAAGCTTCATGGGGCAGGGACTGAAGTGAATGATGAATCTCTTTAAAGCGTTATATAAAGGAGCATTATATAAAAAATGAATAATTACAATACAAAATAAAAAAAAGACCTTGCTTTGGTAAGCAGGCTGTCATGAGTGCAATATAGGAAGTGGCCTACTTTGATGTAAACAAAACCCAAGTAAATTTATTGTAAACTGGTCTATCAGATCTACTAGTGGTTGAACAATAAATACAGTGAGGGTGTATATTGTCATGATCAGTTGTTTGCCATGAAAGATACTGCTAGGAAAGCAATGAACTGAGAATTGAAAATGACAATGGCAGTTACTGTCTACTCTGTAGATTGACAATTAGTAATAATAAGTGTGAAAAGAGAAACAAATAGGAAATCCAGCATAAAATATTAATTTAGCCTCCCAGTGAGATTTACGATCACTTGTGCAGATCATACATTGTCATTAAAAATATGAACTCACTAGTTATTTAGTATGGTTATTTTAGCATGGATTGAGGGTACCTAAAGGTCAGGCTACGTCAGGGGAAAGCAGAGTGCATGTGCGAGAATTCAGAGGCAGGGGCTCGGTAAAGCTAACTTGAGTGCAGGTGTTAAGTAGTAAGTAGGGGCAAAAATCTCAGGGGGAGGATACATTTTCATGGAAAATGGGCAGGTACATGTCACACACACATTTCCTTGTTCTGGAATCTTCCATATGACTATGGTCTAATATGACCATAGCTCCCCTTTAAAATAGTTACTTTCACTCTGTTCTTTTGTAAATTCATTGAATATGTGTTTTTCAAAGCTCCACTGAATAAAATGGAGGTAGCAGAGACCCTGCTTAATAAACAGAAAAAAAAAAAAAAACATCTCTGTAATTAGGAAAGAAATAAAACAAAATCAAAGAATAAATATCAGGAATTTAACATAAAGTTTTTATTTGTACAATGTAGGAAAAACTGCCACGTTCATTCATATGGAGATTTTCTTTTTTATTGTTCTGCTGGTCCTTTAAAAATAATGTTTACCTTTAAAAATGAATTTTAATATGTCTAGAATGCAGTTTTGCAAAAGGTTAATAAATCCTTTTTACTTTCTGTGGGTTTTGAGTGATTAAACTTTTTGCTCTGAATCTCTATACTTTGCATTTCAATGATCCTCTGGTTAGTGGGGTCAGATGACCTAGCAATCAAGTAATGATTTCAAGTACAAGGTGAAAGAGAGATTGCACGGGGTCTAAACAGACAGATAAGTAAGGAAAAAGAAATTATAGATTTAATATCAAGTCAATGATCCTCCACAACCAAAAAAAAGATGATGCAGAAAGAACGAAAAATTAAGAAACCACAAAATAAAATAAAAAAATGAAGACCAATATCAAATTGTCTTCATATACTGCCGGCTGCAGCATACAACTAAATCATTTTAAGGTGAAATTTCCTTTAATTACATTTTTCATACAAACACCAGCTGCTTAGTGCTTCATTTTCCAACATTTATAAAGCTTTTAATATAGTTTAATGCAAAAACTAATAAAATTATAGCTATATATATATATATATATATATATATATATATATATATGTATTTTTTTGTCTTGTCTCTTAAAGGAACAGTTCAGCCTCCAACAGATAATTGACATGTCATTGTCACTGGTAAATTATTTTAGCAACATACTTGTATATATTTTCGTTGTTTTTTTTGCATTTATAACTACTTTATTACAGAAGCTCCTCCTCTCTCACCTACTTCCTCATATGTCACTACCTTGAGCTGCAAGTTTGAGGATTATGAAAGAAGAAAATCTGATTGGTTACCTAGAATTATCAAGCTTTTCATTCAAATCTCTGACTTAAGATTCCAAACAGGCAACTGATGGGGGTAGTAAGTTTCTAAAAGAAAGTATAGATAAACTGAAAAGACATGAAAATAATTCAGCAAAATGGACTGAAAATAGACAGGCAAATGAGTGTTTGAAGATTGACTATTCCTTTTTAAAAAAAGACAAGCAACCAACACTTTTTGAATGTCGTTTTAAAAATGACCATTCGTAGATATAAAGCTAAACAGATTTCTGTTTCCCCCCCTAATGGTTTCTAAAGTGTGTGTCTGCACTGGAACATCTCCATTTAATTACAGTAACACAAAAGTAATTTCTCCATTGGAACGTAATGCGGAGAGGCATAATTCCAGAGCACCATTTGAGTTTGACAAATTAATTAACTCGCCACTAGATATCTTCCAATCTCTACCACACAGGAATGAGATGAGCTTTGGGTTTTACTGATTTACTACTGCAAAGCACTGCAAATAATGAGAAATCAGTTGGTAAGAGTATACTCTGATGGTTATAAGTATTAGCAGAATCTAAATTGTACCGTCCTTTTTCAAATAAATGTTTTAGCGGATGGTCAAAGAAAAACAGTTAAATGCGTGAGGATGGTGATGTAAAGGGCCCTATAGTTTTAGCCACTTATAGGTGGAAAGCTACATTGGACACAGTTTAGAATCAGAATGCCAATTTAGTAAAATTGTCCCGACTTTAATATATCGCACAAATGTCTCCAGCAGTGATTGTGGAAACCCCTTAGTTCTACCCCTTCATTATCACAGTTACTACAACACTTTAAAATATAGAAACCTTTGTATTACATATCAGTTGGCCAGCAAAACATGCAACATAATGTAATTTGCAATGTTAAAAGATTTTAAGGCTATCCCATCCGTCCTTTGTCCATTCTTTTTCAGGAGAAGCTGACCCCGCTAGTTAAGTACAAAGAAGATAAGCTACTGGTTTAGCCTTGCCATGGTAACCGCTGTCAGTTAAAGGTCCCAGTATTACTAGAAAAAAAAAGAAAATGATCCAATTTGGATCACCATGAAATAATAAAACCGGAGAAAATGGGATCTTTAATGTTTAATTCACAATTGGATTGGGAATTTGGATTGTGTTTTTCTTTCCTTGTGGTTTCTGGCATTTGTATCTGTCTCTGTCTAGTCTTATTGCTTCCTTCAACTTTAGAAAAGTACCCCAGAAAGCTCAGTTTGGCTACAACTAACAGAGAGAGGAAAAACAACAGAAACCTATGGAAATCAGCAATACAACTTTAAAAATATTAACTGCCATGTCAATCCAAATGGCAATTTCTTTTTACTGGTCTCTTAAAATACAGTGCCTTAATCTGGATCAGCAACCCTGGATCAAAATGAATCGATCCCTCAGAGGCATAGGCTGGTGTTGTTTCCACTATCAGCTTTGGGATATATATATATATATATATATATATATATATATATATATATATATATATATATGTATATATACTATATACACTGTATATAAAGATAGAGGTATTTATTCATAGCTTATCACAAACCCCACATCAAGAGCCTTTTTTGGAGTGTTATTGGCCAAAGCTTTATTAAAATTACTTTTTAAAACAAACTTATTCATCACTCTCCAGCTGCTCCAACTCCCCCTCTCATTATTACCCCATCCACACTCATTTTTAGCCAATCACCTTAACTAACCATAACAACCACTACCCACTGTTTCTAGCTCAGAGGGTCCACTTATTCTTTTCTGAATTACATGTAAATATTTAAACAAATAACCATACTTCTTCCCGGTGCAGCTTGGACCTTAACCACCCAGCTGTGACAAATCAAATACCTTTTCTAATTTCTTAGGGAAAGCCAGCTTATATTAAACATCAACCCAGCGATCTCTCTACAAGGAGGGAGGGTGGGAAACTCTAAGTGCCCTAACTCAGCCTATTCTATCCCCCTGCTTGTCACTTCCTACACTGCTTACTTAACTCCCTCTACCAATCTTACCCTGTCTACAGGATTCCCATTTGATAGGCTGCCACTGGTCACGTGTCCCCTCTGCTATTTTGCTCCTGGGGCCTCTTTTACTTTCTACCGAGACTAGTTTAGTATTTTAGAACTATATTCCATTTATGGTTGGAAAGCATGTTTTTCATCTAGAAATATTACACCTTCATCCATGACTTTCCAAACTTTGCATCTTCATCAAACAACCTTATTTTCTATCATTTGGTGAATACATGATGAATTCAACAACTTAAGACACAAAGTTGTGGACCTCTTCATGTGACTTTGATTGTCACTGCAACCTCTATTCAGATGACTGTAAACTCCAAAGTTACAGAAATTATAGCATAAATATCAGAGATGTAGTTAAGGAGGCCCTAGACTCCATGGGAACCTTCTGCTGTACTCACCCGGCTCTGCTTTCCTTTAGAGCGGCTAATTGGAACCGAGTTAAAAGAACAGTCCCGCAAAAAAAAACAAAAACACTTATTTATGCTAATTACCACATTTTATTAAATAGATTTACTTTCAATTTTTTTTTAAAAAAAGTTAAAATTATTACCTGTAAAGAAGTGCTATACAACACTTCCATGTTGCAGACTCCACCTTCAGACTCTGCCGACAACTGTATATCATCAGAATCAGCTGATCCCTATCAGGAGTGCTTTCCTCTTCAGCTGCGCACCTAGTGAAGCTCTGCATCGGCACTTCCTAGAAGTCACATGGGAGAGCGTGTAGGTCATCCAGGGAGGAAGCATTGATCATGTGCATGCTCTCCCATGTGACTTCTAGGAAGTGCTGATGTGGGGCTTCACTAGATACACAGCTGGAGAGAAATGCCCTTCTGAGATGGATTGGCTAATTCGGATGCCGTAGAGTCTGAAGATGGGTTATGCAACATGGACGTGCTGTATAGCACCTCTTTACAATTAAAAATTTTAACTTTTTAAAAAAAAAATTGAAATAAATCATACTTAATAAAATGTGGTAATTAGCATGAATAAATAAATGTTTTTTTTTCAGCTGGACTGTTCCTTTAAAAGCCGGCCAGGGATTGCACAGAGAGCCAATCCCCATCCTGCTCATATCAGACACGCTAGAGGAGAGCGGAGGCAACAGTGCTACTGCGGACTTCCTTGGAGTTGTGGAGGCATATGGAGGTCTGGGAAGGACAATGCTGGAGTGGCCTGACTTGATTTGTGGCATTGAAAGGGATGTAAAAAAAAAACAACCCTCTCAGTTTTTGACAGCATTAAATATATTTAATGCTTTTACCCCAGTGTTTACTCAAATTCACTTTTTTGCTGAGACACATTTCCCACTTCCAAAACATAAATCTGCTCTTAGGAAACATACACATGCACACACATACACACAAGTAAACACACACAACTTTTCTAAGTTGATTAACCTATTCAACCAAGCTGTTTGATCACTTTGCGTGGCTAGTTCCCCTTGCACTATTCATATGCTATCATCAAAAAGCGATTTCTTTCTGTCTCCACAATATGGTATATTTACTATAACACATTAGACTAATTTACTTTTAATTATTTCACCATTCTGTTGTTAGTTTAACAAGAAGAGGACTGAAACTAACAGTATTGTTTAAAATAAACTTTTTTTTGTTAGTGCCTAGAAAATGGTGTGAAATATCATTATTTTACTATAATGGGCTAATTTTCTTTTCTTAGGCATGATTTCACTAGGCAGACTCCTCGTTGTATTCCCAGACTTCTCAAGATGTTGTAAAGCAGTATTCCCAGATTCCCCAGCTACTCTATGGAGTGCCAAGATATCTCTGCTAGTGTGTGCATCTAAGTCTACTGTGTTGTTGGAAGAAGGTTGTTTTTCAATGGCTGCCATGTGCAATTAACTTTTTGGAGGGGGTTAAATTAACCAGTAGTATGTATTCTGCTTTGTCGGTACAATTAAATTATTTGGGATGAATTGTTTTTCCTGAGGGTCTTTATATAATTGCAAATACTAGAAATAAAAGGAGCAACAGCCACATCATATAAGATTGTTTTCTTCAATGTTCTGCACACTGTTTCTTTTCTCACTGCAATTCCTGTTGGCATTTTATATTGCAAACTCTAGCTATATACATCATGAGCACTAACATAACATACATAATAACTGCAGTCTGTATTGTTTTGCTGCAGCAGACTAACTGCCTTTATTGCAATACACAGTTTATGATCCTTTATAATAAATTACAAATGATTCCTACATTTCTATTTTGTAGCAGACGGATAAAATGTCACTGATTTTGTGTAAAATGGTTGTAATTAGAGATGGCCGAATCGATCGTTCCGAATTTCAATAAAAATTTGATTCTGAACGAATTCGAACTTAAGGGTGATTCGGTGGAACAAATTTTTTAGGGGGTCCCTAAAACCACCCCCGATTTCCCCCCCCCCCAATATCAGTAACATCAAGCGCTATTTAAATTGTAACCAGCAAGTCAGCGGTTATAATTTAAAAGCCAAATATTTCCATAGTGCTACTGCAATAGAAGCGCTATGGAAATAATTAGTCTAATCCACATGAGTATGAACTAATAGGGGTCCGTAGGTCCCTCACACCTCCCTCTGATTCCCCTGATCCCCCCCAAAAGCAGCAGCAGCAGCAGCAGCACACACAGTGCTGTTTAAATCATTAATGATGTTGCTGTTACTGGGGGGGATCGTGGGTGGTATGGGAGTCCCAGAGACACCTAGTGAATTGGGTTTAATTAACAGTGCATTCCTATTGCCTCCATTTATGCCTATGTGCCTGGAAATAGCTGTTTTTTAACACAATTTATCACAAATAAATTCAGGAAGAACTGAACTTTTGCTAAAAATTCTGCAAGGCTGCCAAATTGAATATTTGAGAAATTTGTCCATCTCTAGTTGTAATGAATATTATATGGTATATTATTTGTTTTTCTGTATAATATTGTGTGCAGCATACTGGAGCAGCATAGAGTATAGAGAAAGTAGCAGACAGTTCTGGAAGAGTTAATCCAGAAATCTCTCCTGTGTCTCAGGTGAGTGTGTAACTAATCAAGGGGCTTTATAGAAAATTTGCCTCTTAGTAAAAGTTTTCACTCTTTCCCAGCTTGCTGGAGGGGAGGTTCCACCCAGTGAGACACATTGCTCTGTGATAAAGGGTACCTGGGGTAGGAGACCTCTAGGTGTGCCCTTGGGCAAAAGGTGTCCTGTAGAGTTATTGCTATAGCTGTGATCCTGAAAGAGTGAAGATGTTCCTGAGGTAGATGGCCCTAGTGGATGTTACAGGAGGGAATTCTGTGTAAGAATTCTGGCCCTAGCTTAGAAGTAAGCATAGGGTTAGTTACTGTTATAGGGCACAGTAGTGCGTGCCAGTGTAGATATTAGGAGAACGACAGCCCAAAGTCGCAACTGGAATAAATGAAGGGGTAGCCTTCAGAGAGTGAGGTGGACATCCTGCTCTCAGTCAGGGTCCTGAGGTTGGTGATAAGTCTTCCCTATTTCCTGTGGTTCTGCTGGGTTCCTTTGCTGTGCTGCTGTCATTATATGGAGAGAGACCAAAGACTGCTTCTGGATAAAGACTGCTGTTTCCAGTATCAGATGCTGCTAAGTGGAGACCAGAGCATCAGTACTGGTGTTGTGTGTAAAACAACTGTTTATATTGTTATGAATTGTTTCATGTTTTTCCCACAATTCATGTTGACGGTCTAAACCAGTTCCACATCTTCTGCTGTGTCCACAGCCAAATCAGCCATTGATAATATTGGGTGCAGAAGGCTGTAGTTATTCTTGTCTTGCTTCCCATCTAGCCCTCTTCAACTGTCACTAGAGCAACTTTCCCACATGATGGGAGGATGAACCAAAAAAAATAAAATGAGCAATTTTCCCTGTTTCTCTTTTTATTATGCTATTCTGTGGAGTAGTTTGTGTTAAGAAACAGCCTAAAAAACAGAAAGCAGGAATGTGTGCTCATCCCTATATTAATCTCACATCTATCATGTGGGAAACTAGTGAGTATTGTCTTCAAAAATCAGTATCCGGTTCAGTGTAGATGGGCATGTTACTCCACCCACTCCACCTTCTTCCTCAACTATACCTCAGGTCCCCACATCAACAGATCCTAAGCTAAATATATCTTAATTCCCAGCACTCTATACCACTTGAAGACTTTCACACCTTCAGCAGAAGGCACATACAAAATCCGACAAAATATAGGACAATTGCAAAATGGGATTCCTTCTGCCCCTGGTCTCATCTATCCTTTTCTTATTCTGATCTGTCCCATACTACACTTATGTTAAATCCATAAGTGGACACTTTGCGAGTATTGCTCTTAATCAAACAACTTTTATAAAAGCTGTCTTCACTTGGAATTTGAACTTGCGTATCGTTACATACTGTTCATTTTTTAAATAATCCCCTTCCTTGAAGTGTAATCCTCCACATCGAAAACTAATCTCTTCTGTGTTGAACCAACTAACATACAATATGCTATTAAAGCATATTCCTAGACATTAAAAGCCCTGTTCTAATTCTGAAGTTTTTCAAAATTCTGAGGAAATAAAGTAGCATTTTTCAGCTTTCATCTGCAGCTCTCTAATTGTAAACCAGTATAATTCTGTCTCTAATACGGCACCATTTGTTTTCTTAAAGAATAACACATTCTAGCTTATTGTTTCTGAAGGTTGTACTTTATGTGTACAGTCACAGAGCTGTGAAATAGCATATTTGCTTTTGTTAATGAATTCCTTTAAGGTGCAAAAAGAAATTCTCTCCCTCATACCTGATCCTTTGCCTTTTCCAGTTAATACCATTTATTAAACTACTTGGTTTTGGGTTTAAAGTGTACTTTTTCCAGTTAGGCATTTAATAATAAGGCAGGCTGATGTGTACCAGTCTGTTCTCGGTTGCTAATTAACCTCAGGCCTTGCAAATTTTTACACCTTTTTTTTTTTTGGTATCTCCTGCCTATTTTGATACATTTATTAGTGTCATAACACATTGTTATGCCAATGCAAACTCATGTAAATTCCCCTACATTCTTCTGCCAAATTATCCATTAATTGAATAGTCTTCAACAATATAAATGTCATGAAGCAGCTGCTGCACATTTCCTGCACCAAAAAACTCTAATGAAGAAGGCTCTTCACCAAATCCCATTATTTCCTTCCACTACTCCTCCATTTTATTGATACTGGGAAACACACATGTAACCTGTGCTTTGTAGCAATACATATTTTCCCACCTAAACCTGGTCCTCCTCCCTCCTTTTCCATTTCAGTTAATGATGTCATTATTAACCCTGTTACTTCTGCACATTGTGACTTTTGACTCTGCTCTTTCCTTCTCTTTCCTTCTCTTTCCTTCTCTAAGCATATTGCTACCTACCACTGCTAAAAACTGTACTAACACCCTCACACATTCCCTCGTCTTATCCCACTTGAACTATTGCAATGCCCTTCTAACTGGCTTTCCATTTTCCCACTTTTCCCCGTTCCAATCTATTCTAAACTCTACTGCTAGAATAATCTTTCACCCTCTCCCCAGAAATCTCCCTCCCAACTCCTGTCTGTTCCTTGGCACCCAGTTAATAAATGTATCATTTACAGTGTCCTATTTTTGACATTTAAATTGCTTCACTCTGTTGCCCCTCCATACATATCTTCCCTTTTTTGCTTGTATGCGCCTAACCATCAACTCTGCCCTTCACAAGACAACCTTCTACAGGAACCCCTCACTAAGACTTTCCATTCTCATCTTAAACCCTTCTCTCTTGCTGCCCCTTATCTTCTGGAATTCTATAACCCTCTACCCCCGCCAAGAGCAATCCATCAATATCTTCAAATCTAAATTGAAATCTTACCTCTTGGAGCAGTAACACTGGTTTACGTGACTATATTTTATAGTTAAGCAACTATTTATTCAAAATTTATATTTTTAATTTATTTTCTTACTTAATTGCCACCTATATCCAAATGAAGAGTCACTTTATGCTACTGTACTTTGTTACCCTCCTATCTGTTTATGTAAGTCTTCCTCCTACTTAGTTTGTAAGCTCTATGGGGCAGGGACATCCATCCTCTTGTTTCAAACATGGCCTGGCACTTAGACTGATGTATAGTCTTGATTATATGTTTGTAATTTATTTCACTTGTTCATTAAGCACTTTCCCTTGTCTGTATTATAACTGTATTGTTGGATTGTACAGCGCTGCGTAACCTAGTGGCGCTTTATAAATAAAAATATACATAACATACATACATACATACATGTAAGCAGATTTATAGATTGTAAAAATTACAAAGTGTCCATTTAATCTACTTTGCTGAAATTATATGAACCTTCACTGCAGTTTTCTATCATGGAATATTGCTGTCCGTACGTATTGTGGTTTCTGTATCATACTATAGACTGTACTTAAAGAATCTTTTTCCCATCAGGTGGTTCTAGCTATTTATTGTCTGTTGAAAGTAGGTGAGAGCTTTCTCTAAAAGAAGCCAAATTTCCAGGGGAGCAAGTACAGAGCAGACCCTCAGTCCAGGCCACCCAAAATCCTGAAGAAAACTCCCAGACCACTTTACCACAGCAGCAAAAATTTGTTTCAGCTCATATACTAAAAATACGGCTTTTTATAGGACCCCTCAAAATTAGAAATGGAAAACTAAATTGCAACCCTAAAGTATTTGAAACCTAACAGCAAAAATGCAACAAAATACAATGTAAAAATGCTTTTTTCATTGTTTTTTTTTTCCCTGCTTTCAACTGCTTCATTTATTTAAACTGTTCTTTAGGCCAAAGATACACAAGGCACTTTAACGCCACTGTTCAAATCTCCCTGAAATGCGCCCCATTAATTTCAGTTACAACCACTGTAACACCAGCTTGCAACTTTATCCAAAACAGTAACCTCAACAAAATGCATTTTGTCACAGTTACTGCTTTGCATTACTTTGCCACATTTAGCCAGTGAACCTCCAGTAAAATATAAAAACAGAGGACCGCTGGTCTTATTTGACCCTCTTTTTCAGTGGGGAAAAATAGTCTATATAATAGATTACAAAATGATATAGGTCCATCAAGTTCAACCAAGTTGAAGCAGTCATTAGTTTACCTTTCTTGATCTAGAGCAGTGATCGATAACCTTTTGAGCTCGGTGTGTCAAAAAAAACAAAAAAACAACAATAACTCGGGTGGTGTGTCACTTCGAAAAAAATTCAAAATACTTACATATTTGTAGCTCTAATAACAATTACACGTTATTTTAATATATGCAATGTATTTATTAATAAAGCAGAAACAATTAATTCTTTACCTTACCCGCCTAGTGACTTTTTGTTGCTGAATTTCATTGACTAAATCTTCAATTGAAGGTTGGTATTTCATTCACTTAAAGCCCAAGCAAGCGCCACTAGCTTCATCTGTCAGTCTGTTTCGTTTATTGGTTTTGATATTATTTAATGCTGAGAATAAGGTCTCCCAAAAGTATGTAGAGCAGGGGTCTCAAACTCAATTTACCCGGGGGCTGCTGGAGGTAGAGTCTGGGTGAGGCTGAGCTGCATCAGGTTTTCCACATAAAACAACAGATTAAAAACAATACATCAAGAGAATGCCTGCG
>WMED01008524.1:0-16862 GCA_019650415.1 Pipa parva | reverse complement strand
GGCGCAGTCGCCCGAACTGTTCGCACTACTTCGGACAATGGTGAATTCCCCCCCGAGTTTCTCCATCCCGAGTTTTCAAACTTTTAGATGGAAAGGTAGCCATGCTACTAATGTAAAGAAATATCGCAAGATCAGACCAGCTGTCTTTCTGACTTCAATTAATTTAGCGATATAAGTTAGTACAACATTTGTGCCTGGTCTTAAACACTGATTTTCACAAAAGCAAAAAATTAGGCACAGCTGGGGCAAAATGGATGCAAAGTGAATGATATGATGCAAGTAAGTGAACAAGGAGGAGTACTTTGAAACCGGGGGAATTCATCAACAGGTGTACCATGCAATTTCTCTAGAGGTCATAGCGACCAATCAACTGTTAGCACTCACTGGTATAAGGAAAATAGAATTCTGAAAGACAAATTTTGATTGGTTGCTATGGGTTATAAGACCTCTGTATACTGATAATGTCGCTGTTGAAAAAGTTTTGTTGAGAAAATTCACTGATGAAAAGTTGTGTCAAAAAGTTGCAGCAAAAAAGTCACCAGAATATCATTATGTCACCAAAAAATATTCGCCAGACAGAGGTGGTGAAAAGCCACTGTTCTATGTGTTAGATGGTTGCCAAAATTTTTCTAAGTCCCAAAACTTTTCACAACTAAAAAAAGTCACTGGTATCAAAAATAGTCGCAATCGAAAAGACACTCCATTGAAATCAATGTAAAATACATAAATTTTAACGCTGCGACAATTTTCAATATCTTCTTTTTTTTTTCTGATTAAGAAAATTTTTAGTTGGAATTGTAAAAAGTTGTGACCAAAAAAAGTCACCCAAAAATGCACTGAAAAGTGGCAACTGAAATCGAACATGGGAGAAGAGGTTGAAAAGATCTTGATAAATATCCCCCGTATGGTCGCCATTTGATACAATTCCCCCTGTGTATTCAAACAGCTAAATCATACAGTTTGGGCTGCTACAATACTAAATGCCATGTCATTATACCACCTCTAGGTTGCCAAGTGCTTTATGTAAATTCCCTGCACTACTGTGGCCACTTTAATTAATCACTCCCAAATTTTTGGTGTTAAACTTTATAACTAATAATTAAATATGAGCGACATATTGAATGCTGCGCTCCACAATCTAATTACGAAGATTAAGAAGTAAAATGTTATTGAATACGTTCTTCAAGGTCAAGTCCATGTAAACCAGATAACCACTGAAATATGAGCTGCATGCTAACATTTTAAATAAGCCTTTAAATTAACCTGCAGCCGCATTATAAAATAAATGTGAATTCTCCATCTGAACAACAACCATAAATAAAGTTTATACTGGCCCTTGAGATTCAGGCATTAGCGGGGGTATGTACATGGCCCATTTGGCAATGATCCAACTCAGGGAAGTCTTTTAACTGGGTAAGTCAGCAATGATGCCTATTTATGACTAGAATGATTTATAGAGGTTTCTAGGAAAGACTCCTTTTTAATAACAACAGGTGTTTTTATCTGGATTAATTTAGGACTGTTTATTCATTTACAACATGTTCTTACTAACATCTATTCTTACTTAGCACTCAATTAGAATCTGTTTGGGATTAAGTTTATATTCTAATCCAGCTGTCAGTCACTTTAATGATGCCTGTTTGGTGTTTCCTTTTAAAGAAATGATCATGATTTGCCAACATTTTCTTTGTATTATCAAGATGTTTTTGTGTTGTGCTTTTGCTGTAAATAGATGTACTGTTACTTTAAAGTGTCCATTATCTCTAGCTACAGATTTAGCTCACTGTATGTAAAATAAGACGTAATGTAATAGTATGCTATAAAGGGATACTGGCATAATTTTAAATTAGTCCTGTTCAAGTTATTGGGCCATAATATTTACTAAAGTTGAAAAACTATATTTGCCTTTTTTTTATATTTTCACCCGTTTTTCACCACAATCGCAATTTACTAAGCCTTTCCAACTTTTTTTTACTGAAACAACAGTTCGGCAGGTGCAAGATGGCAAAAATCCATTATTCCCTATGGAGATGTTTGTGTCAAATTTTTCTAAGTCCCTGGTGTATTAATTAGCAATATCGATATTAAAGGGCCTCATTGGCATTAATGTTATTCGACTTCCATCGATATAGATACAATTTTTTCCAATTTTCATAAATGAGTGAAAAAGGAAAATGCGGCGGAATAAAAAAAAAGTGTGAAAAGCGTCAAAAGGCACAAATACGGTTGTGCTGTCCTCTTTATGAGTGCAATGTGCATAATTCTGAGAACCAGATAAACTCCTCCCACAACAATTCACTGACACAGGAGCTTGGTCCAAATTCAGCTTTTACTGCATATGGTAAAATTGGGGAGCAGAGAAATGATAAACTTTAGTAATATAACACAACAAGATGATAAACCTATTCAATGCAACAGTATGGACACACGCGTGCACACACATGCACGCACGCACGCATACACACACACACACAGCAAACATGGGATACTATACACTCCGACAGGTATTTACATGTGCAGCACATAACATACAACAATATAGATATATTTTTAAAAATGTACCTTTATACAGTGTTTCTCACTGTCTGTTTCCCTGTTAACCCGACTTTTCTTTCTCAAGTTAGGTTGGGAGGAGTTAAAAGGAAGTGTCATATATAATTAACAAGTTGCTTCCTCCCGCGATATTCTCAAGCGCATTCATGTAAATGCGCATTTCCTTATAAAGTAAATATACCTCAGCTATCCCCCCCCCCAGCATCAGCCCCCATCTAGCACTATTAATTATTAACCGGCGAGTAAGAGGTTAAATGATTTAAAACCCAATTATTTCCATACCGCTACTGTAATATTAGCCGTAGTGCCAAATAAAATTTTATACTGATATTGAAAAAGATGGACATCATTAAATATCGATGCATTAATCCCACTACATTTTACATTATTTTCAATGGAATGTCTTTTCCATCGATATCGATATCACTGATATTTTCATTGGGGACTTAGAAAAAAATATTCTAGACCAACTTCATAGGGAATAATGAGTTTTCCCTCCCTCAACCAGGCAAACATTTTTCAGCGATAAAAAAAGGCTTAATAAATATCGATATCAGCAATATCGATATTTTCGATTTAATTAAAGGCATATACAGTAGATACATCAGGAGAAAACCTTTATGAGTTTTATAAATATCATCTGAATTGTTACATTAATGCATGAATCTGCAACAAACAATATGCCACTTGTCCAAAACTGCTTATTCACCAAACACTGTGATTTTCTGTGATGCAGCAAATACGTACATAATTCATGACTTTATGCTCCCTAGCCTCCCCTAGCTAAGGTGTACAGGTTGGCAGGGATCAGAATTTTCTGGGCAACTGGGAAAGGGAGGCGCTTTAATGGGCCCCTGCCTGATATGCATGCCTTCCAACCCTCTGGCAAAGGGTGGGGGTGTAGGGGGTCCCTAGGAACTCTCAATTACATGGGTCAGAGTAGTATAGCTGTAGTGGATGTGATTGGGCCATTGACCCCACAGGGCCTGATTGCATTGCCAAATATCCCTGCACTGATTCATTTATTGCGGCAGTATGTTGAGGTATGAGTGATTTTAGGTGGTTTTTCAGTTTTATTTTGGATGTATTTTGCTCTGAATGTTTTTTTTTTTTTTACTGATTTTTATATAAAGAGGAGAAAAATCAACAAACAAATTTGGGTGATATGGATGAAAAAGGTTGAGCTAGACTTTTCAACCCTTTATAAATATCCCCCCATTGATGCTGACTGTTGCTGACCCCAGGAGGGATGCATATTTAATTTTGTCTTCCCCCTCATTTGTGGGGGTTATTAACTAAAGTGAGAATTTGACTGTTGAAGTGTATTCTCACCACATCAGGTGACTACACCTTGATTCTCTACTCCTTATTCACTAAACAGCTGATACCCATGAAGATTTTGTGACTTCATCAGTATCCTCATAGTGAATTCCCTACTGTGTCAGTAGCTATTGTGTAGTGTGCGACCATCGTTAGCTGGCGTAGTTGCTACATCACAGCATTAGCTGCATACCTGAATATGGAGAAGTGGCGAATTTACACCGCAATTCAGACTTTAGCGACTAAGGGGGTAATTCATCAGCAGCGAAGTAAGCTACGATGCGTTCGGCTCACTTCGCTAATAGTATTATGCGCATGCTGATGTCCTGTACGCGGACATCAGCATGCGCATTAAAGGGATTCCCGTCTCGGCGAGAACAAAAGATTTGCCTTGCCGAGACAGGAATCCCTTTAATGCGCATGCTGATTTCCGCGTACAGGACATCAGCATGCGCATACTACTATTAGCGAATTGAGCCGAACGCATCGTAGCTCACTTCGTTGCTTGATGAATTACCCTCTAACCGCTCGGTCTTCAGGAGATGTTCTGCCATGAAAATAGAATTTGCATTGAAAAGAATATCATTTAGTATCCTATGATATTAACTAAGTTATAAACATGACTTCCAACACAATTACCTCTATTGTATTACCTTCTGTTATCTTTCCTCACTGGCTTATTTGAATTTTTATTTTTAATTAAGTTATTCATTCTCCAAGCTACAGATATATGATTGAATACTACCTTCCATTACTCGTAGATATAATATTTAATCAGATAACCTGGACTGTAATAACATGCTCTTTGTTTGTTTTCATACACATCTTGTTCTGCCAAATCCTTACCTGTTTATTATTTGAGAGACATCAGCCGATGCTATGACAACCGCTGCTGTTCTAATGACATTTCATTTTCTTGTGCTATTTTTAACATTTAAAGGGGATACATTTTTATAAACTTTATGCAGATCTGAAATTCATTTTTTTTGTTTTTTTGTTTTTTTTTTGTTTTTTTGTTTGAAATAATAAAAAAACAAAAAATATTGGTATTCCCATTGCTCCTTTATTTCTCAATCCCTAATTGAGGCTAATGGTGGAAATGATTTTGTGATGAACATTGTGGCTTGTTCCTACAGCTCAGTCAAATTTCATGTCACTGAGATTTTGTGGACCTCTCTAAGATGAGCAGTAGATGAGGATCTAGAGAGATGAAGTTCCACAAAACCCATATATGGGGCTTATTCATGAAAGTCTGTACAGTCGTGTAAAGATCAGAACTCTCAAATAATTTGCAACTTTGCTATATCTGTGTATTCGGCGATGTGGCAAATTTGCTAAATTGCGCACTTATGATGGTTGCAGACTTACATGGCTATTCGCACAACTTTGCGTTCACATAGGTAATTTACATATTCATTAAGTGGCCAAGTCTGTAGAAAATTTGGCAAGGTGTGCTGTGTGGAATTTGCCAGTTTTGCTTTGCCAAATCAAAGGGGTGAATTAGGGAGCTGATGGCAGGGTTTCAACTTCCTACTATCCAACTGACTGTGCACTATGCAAGAAACTGCATCTAGCACTGTTCGCTTCTTTGTTATGTGAATCTACTTGAATGAGGCATAGAGAATTTGGGCTTTGTTGACTATTCTCCACTTCCCCATGTTCACTTATTGAACAAATTCTGCGATGTGATGAATCTGCAACCAATTTGGCGACTACAATAGTCACGATCTTATGGAGCCCTTTGCATTACTTTTCGTGCACGTGCACAGGTACTTCTACTATTGGTTAAGCAAAGGAGTGTGTCGAAGGAGCAAATGCACCAGGTGTACTGCTCTGAATTCACCTGTTTGACTTTGCCACTTCAGAGTGGACATGACAGAGCTCCGGTGTCCGGTGTGGTATGACAGCTATTTAATCAAAAGTAACAATGGTGATTGTAAATAAATTAGTCTACTACTAAACATGAAATTAGGACAAGGTGACATAGAAAGGGATGTAGTATTCACTTATATACTGTTAGTGGGACATTGTGAGGATGAACTAGGGACAGGAGACATAGAAAGGGATGTAATATTCACTTATATACAGTTAGTGGGACATTGTGAGGATGAACTAGGGACAGGGAGACATAGAAAGGGATGTAATATTCACTTATATACAGTTAGTGGGACATTGTGAGGGTGAATTAGGGACAGGGAGACATAGAAAGGGATGTAATATTCACTTATATACAGTTAGTATATACAGTTAGTGAGGATGAACCAGGGACAGGGAGACATAGAAAGGGATGTAATATTCACTTATATACAGTTAGTGGGACATTGTGAGGGTGAATTAGGGACAGGGAGACATAGAAAGGGATGTAATATTTACTTATATACAGTTAGTATATACAGTTAGTGAGGATGAACTAGGGACAGGGAGACATAGAAAGGGATGTATTATTTTTTTATAAACAGTTAGTGGAATATGGGGAGGATGATGTCACTGCACTTCATTGGGGGAATTCACATCACTCCTCATGACTTCATATCGTACTTCTGTTCAATTGACTTTGCCACACTTCGTATGTGACTGCATCTGTAGCAGTCTGTCTGTTTGAGAAACCTGTCTGCAGCTTCATCAATAAGAAGAAGTCAGTTTGTGACTATTTTGGTGATATGACTTCATCATATTGTAGCGTCTCAAAAGGACACAAACTCACTTTGGGCTATATTAACACATCGATATTTATCCTTTTCAATATCGATAAATTTTATTTGGCATTACAAAAACTGAAAGAAACTGAAAGAAACTGAAAATGTGCCGAAATGAATATAACAGTAATAACGCAGTGTAATGGATTAAATAGCGGTGAAAAGGTCGAAATGACTGATGAATATCCTCCTTAACCATCTTATTTGTACCATTTATGTGGAAATGTATGTATTTATTCATAGCGCTGTTAAATTACGCAGTGCTTTACAGAGGTTCATCACTCACTTCAGCCCCTGCCCTGTGGAGCTAACAATTTAGTTTCCTTATTCAGTCACACACACAGATGTATGTTTTTGGATTGTGGGAGGAGCAGGGAGAACATGCAAACTCCATGTATGTGAAGTCCAGGGTGGAATTGAACTCAGCGCTGCAAAGCAGCAGTGCTAACCACCGAGCCACCGCCCTGCCCATGTCACAAATGACTGTATGTTTGTATGCAGATCCTTTATATTGGTATATTAAAAATAAAATGTACTGCACAATGACATATTTGTGACATCATGTTTAAATATTAAAGTTGCTTAAACAATCTAAAAATAATTGCTCTGATTTTATAACGGATGGGTTAGTAAGTGGCTGAAATTTTTTTTCTCCGTTCACCATAAAGTTTGTCTTACGTTTCCAGTCTTAAACCTCTTTGTTACCATGGAAACTGACACAGCTTCCAGTTGTGATTCTTCTGAGAATTAATTGCTTTTTGAGTTTCATAACACTCGCTGTCTGTTAGCTACAGCCCTAAGGGAATGAACATTGCAGGGTAATGAATTGGATTATCTAGCAAAGGATAGGCTCATTGTATCTGGACTTACACATCCAATTCTTGTATTATTTGTTTCTTCCTAAATGTAGACCTTTACATTCTATAATTAGCACAGCTACTGTTTTCCATCTAAAAATGCCACAGGTGTACTTGTGTGAGTAGGAGGAATTGCTTAGATAATAAAGTATATTATAATTTTCTTCTACAGGATGAAAAATTTTAATAAATTTGACATTGCACTGATTGGTTGTGACTTGACAATTTCTTCTTCTCTTGACAAGCGCTTCAGTACTCTTCACTCACACAGCTCCTGTGTGTCTACATGAACAGAGCAAGCGCAGTATCAGTATTCTGATGTAAAACCACACCGCCAACATTCACCGGAACAGGAAGTGAAGAAAATCGCAGCACTTGCCAAGATCAGAAGAAATCGTTGAGTCACTGAGATTAGAGGAAGTGTTGGAACATAAAAGACCAAACGGATAGTATTTCTCCCTCCCCCTTATGAATCACCGATGGACCTAATGAGCTGGATTTCTTATTTAAAAGAACAGTGACACCAAAAACTTAAAACGGCTTTATAGTTACTATATATTCAATATGTGCTTCCAAACATTCTAAATTGTGTCTATAAAGTAAGATATTTAGCCTTAAAAATTGGGATTCATGGCAACACTTCCTGTATATGCTGTATGTAAAGCACCATAGAAAGCAATGGGACTGGGTGAGGTCTTTTTAGCAACATGGCTGCCATCAGGAAATATAAAAACAGGCAGAAAGCAATAGAATTCATGAATTTATCTTTCAAAGACAACACTGCTGTACAAGTGCTCTATTTGAATAACTGCCATGCCAATTCATATGGGAATAATGATTTTTATTTTGGCATTACTGGTCAGACTATAAGTCTGATGCTGGGTAGGATTTAGGAATATTTACTAAGGTCATTTTGACCGTATCACCATTTTTTCCCCTGATTTTTTTTTTGCCACAATTTCTTTAACTCCTAATTTATGAAAATCGATATTGATAAACATCAATGAGTGTAAAAATTACATTAGTGTCAATGGAGCCCTTTGACATCGATATACATACCAATATCGCCAATATTGTGAAGTACAGATTGAATAAATAGTAACTATATGGCAGGAACTTAAAAAAATTTTTTGTTCCCCATCTTCTTAGGGAATACTGGGTTTTCGCCACCCACCACCCAGGCAAATTCTTGCATAGGTAAAAAAAAAAAAAAAGTTAAAATGGGATTAGTAAATTTTGATATTGGCAAAAAAACAGCAAATGATCTTTGTAAATATCCCCCACTAGTATGTGTTAAAAATGACTTCCTTCTAAAAACATGCACTTTATATAGACTATTTGTGTTATTTAGATTGTAAGCTCTATGTGGCAGGTACCTCCAACCTCTTGTGTCAACTGCAAACTAGCACTTAAAGTGTTGTAACCTTGTAATATTTTACTCGTTTTGTTTAAATGCACTTTTCCCATGTCTGTATTGTGCTTGTATTGCTGAATTGTACAGCGCTGCGTAAATTTGTGAAGCTTTATAAATAAAATTATACATACATACAAGCCCTTGAGACCAAGAACAAACCAAAACCTTATTCCATGTTATAATTATTTGTCCGGCGTTTGTTACACAGATGCACATACAGATATAGTTACACACTAGAAATGGGATAACCTGCAGGATGGACAGGTCTGGTCTCACAGGATTGCTTAAATGAGCCACACAGAAAGTCTTCGTAAAAGAGCAAGATGGTTCTAAAGGAATAATGACTCACTAGTTACTGAACTATGTTCTTATTTCCTGTGTCTAGAGATGCTTCTGATTTAATGACAATGACAAAAGAGTTTCTAAATGAAAACAACCATATCGTTTGAAAATCTTAGTGCAATAGACTGGGACCCTTAAAGTCAAATTTATTTGAAAAGGACAAAACTGCTGCCGTCATGCTAAACTTTGCTTATTAATTAATGTTCGAATACTTGTATAACAACAGCAGAAACGATAGCTCCAAATATCATTCACTAAAAAAAATATATTCCATTTGTCATTGCCAACAAAGAGAGGTGAAATGAAATGGCTCACAGTGTCCAGCAGTTTATTAAGCTCACAAAACAATAATATTGACCTGGTGGGACCAGCAGAAGATCTGAGGTTTGAAATGATTTCCCAGTGGGTTCCATGATATTAAAGGAGTGTACTGAGTTAATAAACTCCTTCAAACTCTAGTAAACTTTTTTGTTACCTGTAACTGAAAATGTTGGAAAGGAATGTACAGTATTATGACAACCAAGACACTTCATTTCGACCTATTCCCTGCAATTCCATCCGCTTCTCCTCTTTTTGCCATGTGTTATCTTCGCTTTTGCTTTTCTTCACATTTTCAATTTTCCTCAATTCATGTAGCGCTGAATACAATTTACGTTAAATATGGATGCATTAATACCGCTACACTTTATATTACTTTAAATGGAGCTCTTTTTCCATCAATATCACTGATCTTTTCAGTGGGGAAAAAAATATTCTAAACCATCTCCATAGGGAATAATGGGTTTTTCCTCTCTCAACCAGGCAAACACTTTTCAGTGATAAAAAAAGTCAGAAGGGGATTAATAAATATTGATATTTTTTTACCTAATTAAAAGTA
Organism: Pipa parva; assembly: GCA_019650415.1. Classification (NCBI taxonomy): domain Eukaryota; kingdom Metazoa; phylum Chordata; class Amphibia; order Anura; family Pipidae; genus Pipa; species Pipa parva. The sequence continues at coordinate 6,803 of WMED01008524.1, read as the reverse complement.
TTGATATACTGGGAGAAAACATTTTTGATTCTTATAAATATCCCCATGGCATTAAAAGGGGGGGCCCTCATATGTTGGCATGACTGATAAGTCTGATCCAGGTGTTTGCTGCAGGGGTCCCCTATTGTATTGGGGATCCTGGGTAATTGCCCATTTTATACCCACCCTAAAACCAGCCCTAGGTGGGAATCTGGAGACCATAAAGCAGTAGAATAAAAGATAATGGGATGGACCAGTGAGGTAAGTTAAGAGAAAAGAATATATTTTGATATTGGGTACATGACCTGCTGTTTATTATTTAGTTATTATTATTTATCGATGGACCTCAGCACCCAGCCCAACAGTGGAAATGTGTTTTTTAGTAAATGTAACACTGCTGGATTACACTATCCACTTTTACTAAACTAAACTAGCTCTTCCAAATTGTGCACCTCTGTTTCCCACCTCTTGGGAATTTCTGCAGGGAATCCAGCCACCAGCATCTGAGATGAACTCCACCAGGGTTCTCCTCACTCCATGGGTGGGCTAGAATCTCAGGATCTTTGCGATTACCACCCTGTGACAATATTACTTACACAAGCCCTTTGATACGGTCCTGGACCTTCTGTCACAGACACCTGGGTATCCTGTACTCACTGCACTCCTTTTTAGGGTAAGCTACCCTGTTTAGCTAGGGCTAACTATCACTTCTGTAAGAGGTTTATTCACTAAAGTCCAAATTGTTGTGTATAGGTATGAATTCGCCAGATAAAGGCAGTCACAATAGGCTGCTACTGTTGCAGTCGCATCTTTATAATGAGAATATTGTCGCAGTCGCGACTTTATTACGGGAAAATTGTTGCGACTTTACAAAGGGGAAATTGTAGCAAATTTGCTATTCGACAGTCGAATTCGCACCTTAGTGAATAACCCCTTAAATGATCTATGACTTATGCTGTTGGTCTCTTTGCTGACTCATGGGTGCTTCCAACTTCCTGGTAGAGGCCCAAATGGCAAAGAGCATTTTCCCTCCAAATACAGCATATTTTATTACCTCTGAGATCGCTCCCAGTAATTACATATTCATTTTTCAATACTTCCTGAAATATTCTCAAATACAATAGCTCATAGGTTCTACTAGATGGAGCTAATTCTATTGAATTTAGCACAATACAATATATATGACATGAAATACAATAGCTACTGTATACATTTGATTTCTCTTAGTTAGGGGAGCAAATACTTAATAATTTCACTATCCTACACAGATATAACTGCTATGCCAATCCTAATAGCAAATGTCCTTGATCTGGTGTTACTGGTGCTTTAAATGATCTGCAGTACGTTTTGTTCCATCCCAATGTAAGCAGAATGCAGATTATAGTGAAATATGAATTGTTGGCTTTATGCAGAGTGATTTGTATTAATTGTAAGTTTCTTGCAATAATTATAAAACAATGAAACACTTTGTTTGGCTGCCAAGTTAAAGGCTGTACTACATGCAGTTGCTTTAACCTTAGAATTGTCACCATGGAAACACAACTATCACATTTAGACCCATGGACTTAACCCTGAACTGTGTTGTCAAGGAAACTCAGCAAACATGGGAAAAAGAATAATTTTATACTGTGTCCTTCTAATTTAGTAGTACGCAGGCATGTTATAATACAGCAAGGAATAAAATTGGCCTTTAGTTAACAAACTGACTTGTTAATTAAATACAGGTCAGCCATTGTAGATGTGACACCAGTTACCCTTGTTTCCTGCATTTCCCACAATCCTCTGTAATTACTGTACAGGCCAGCACCAATAAATCCCCTACAGGAACATTTGCATTAGCATGACAGTAATTCAAATACAGCACTTGTAAAATATGCTATATTTTAAGTTAAAGAAAAACTAAAGTCTCCTAATAAACCCACAATCTTTCCCTTCCAAGCCAATTGATTATTTGTGCTTTTTCTGCATACATTAGTTAACAAGTACATAGCAGGCTTTGTAGCAATGAAGCACTACCCACTGTTGAGAAAAGTGGTGTCCTGGGCAATGGCTTCAGCAGAGCATGTGTGAAAACCAGCACTGACATTCCCCAGCCAGTCAAACATTAACGGGGTTATTGGCTAAAGTGAAGATTTGATAGTTGAATTCTCAAACAGAAGGTTCCCATAGCAAATCCGCAACAACAATTTTCCCATAATAAAGTCATGACTGCGACAGTAGTCGTCTATTCCGACTGTCTTTAACTGGTGTATTCACACCTTTACTCAACAATTCGGACTTAAGCCAATAACCCCCAATGGTTGATGATGTGTGTGTCAGGGGTTATTAGAATATTAATGAGGATCTAATATGGAAGTCATGTGATACCTGCACCAGCAGTTCTGTAAGTTAGCACAACAGCCCAACTTATTTGTACTTATTTGTTGCTTCATAATATAGTGATTTAGGCTGGTAAATGCTATACTTTCAGTATATCATTCTTTCAATTCACAAAATGTATTGCTTTCTGTCTGTTGTTATCTTTACTGATAGTAGCCATGTTCATAAACTGACCTTACCCAGTTTCATTGTTTTCTATGGTGCTTTACATAATTTTCAGAGTATTTTCATCACAATGTGGCTTGCCTCATGTGAGTAAATCATATAAGCATACAGGTAATTAAAGGGGAACTATAGTCAGATTATATCTTTATATATGCAGTAGATGTGTAATAAATTATCCTGCTTCAGATGAAACAGCACTAGAAAAGTCCCCCACCAGGAAATGTATGTGTTTGTGATGTGTACAGGCCAGTTTTCCATGGAAGGGTACCCTCCCCCAGATGTTTTTGCCTAATGTTTAATGTAATGTCTGCGCACAAGTTAGCTTTCCCAAGTCCCAAACTCTAATCTCCTCCTGCATTTCAGGAATGTAAACAAAGCATGACTGATAAGGCCAAAAGGTCATTACAATCCTTAACCAATAGCAGTCAGGCAGCTTTTTCTTCTCCAGTTTAGCAGTTATATCACACACATTTCCTGGTGCGGGAGTTTATCAGGGCTCTGTTATAATTCCTTCTGCTTCACATGAAACATCTACTGGGGAGAAATGCTTCTCACTAAGGTTTAGCACTGCATATGTAAAGATGTCATATGACTATAGTTCTGCTTTAATGCAATATGTACAGTACACCCTTATATTTTACTGAAAAATGTAAGGGAAATAATTCAAGTCAATCCTTCTTATTCATAAAATATATTATACCTTTATCTGATAGTTGATCGCTGGCTGCATGGTAGGGAAATGAAATTATTAATTTCCATATGACAGCAGTGATGATGGATTCTCAGTCACTCCAGAAAACCTTTTTATTTTTAATTTTTTTAAATTTTTCCAGTCATTTGGTGATTAAGCACTTTCCGGCATAAAAAAATCAGAGACTCTCAAAATGTATTAAACTCGGAAAAGCCTGTTTTAGCTTTTCCGAGTTTAATTAGGGGAACACTTGGAAGTTTCTCGTGGTACTTGTTTTGATCAATACTTACCGTGAGAAATTTCCGCGCCCGATTAAACTCGGAAAAGTGAAAACAACTCCATGCATATTAATTCCAGGGTGGAAATGAACCCAGGGGCCAGCGCTGTAAGGCAGCAGTGCTAACCACCGAGCCACCGCACTGCCTAAATATACCCCAATGTTTCCATATGCCACCTCCCACTCTTTGGAGGTTATTCACTAAAGACCGAATTGTTGCATATAGGTGTGAATTTGCCAGATAAAGTCAGTCGCAATAGGCTGCTACTGTTGCAGTCGCGTCCTTATAATGAGAATATTGTTGCAGTCGTGACTTTATTATGGGAAAATTGTCGCAACTTTATTATGGGAAAATTGTGGTGACTTTACAATGGAGAAATTGTTACGGATTTGCTATGATAATCCACTGTTTGCGAATTCGACAGTCGAATTAGCACCTTAGTGGATATTTGTGTCTTCAGCAAACTCTGCAATGTGGCAGATTCATGTTCTTATGATAATAGGGAGATCACTTTAAGTTTGCGTGCACAGGTAATTACGCTATTCATCATATGTAGGAGTCTTCCAAAGTAGCAAAATTGGCATGGGGAGGGGCCAAATTTGCCAGTTTTAGTTTGCCAGATTGAAGTGGCGACTCGGGAGGTTCAAGGCAGCGCTTCTACTGTCCGACTGACTATACCGCACCATGCAATAAATCACATCTGAAGCTGTTCAATTCTTAACTGTGGGAATCCACCACTTAGTGAATAAGGAGGAGAGAATTTGCAACTATTGGAGCATAGCGTTCCGAAGTGATGAGAATTCACTTTGATGAATAAGCTTCTTAATCTGTAGTAATGACCGTGCATACGACACAGGGAACATAGGGAAACACACATGCTATGGGCAAACACAGTATGCTTTACATAGTGGTGAAGTTAACCAGGAGGCTGCTCCATGGGAAATTACTATCTGGTTTATGGTTGGCAGTGGTCAGAAAGCGCGGCTCACGAGTCACTTGCAGCTCTTTAGCCGCCTTATGGTGGCTAGGAGCACACTGCCGAAGCCACACCCAATGACCGACAATGGCTCTTCTGATTGGCCGTCGGTGGTCATGTGGTTGGGAGAGGGCACGCCTCCCTCCTTCAGCGGCACACAACATAGTTGTCACCGCTGGAGGAGGGAGTGAAATGGCTCCCTCCTCAAACAACTTTGCTGACCCCTGTCTTAGGGTGTTAGGGTGGAGGTTTTGTAACATTTAAAGATTGAAAATTGTCCAGTTTTGACAAAATGTTGCACTTATAGCCTGGCAAAAGAAACAATGTTATTGGGGTCTAGGATTTGGGAATGGTAGGAGGAAAGAGAAGCTCCTTGGTAGAAGAAAGAGAGTTAAGGGGGATATTTACTAAAATGGAATATCTTTTCTGGTAGATCAATATTGGCAATATTGAAATTTATGCAGTATATTATACTTTTTTTAACTTATAAAAGTGTCTGACTGGTTGAGGATGGCAAAAACCCATTATTCCCTATGCAGATGGGGCACTAACATTTTTCTAAGTATCTGGAGGAAAAATTGTTGATATCGATATTGATATTAAAGTGCACCTGTCACCTCAAAACTAATACTTATTTAGGTTGTGCTAATGAAATAAACATTTTTGTAAATATATATTTATTTTAAAAAATGTTCCTTTAAACAGCATTTCTCTCTGTCATCTTCCCTGTCAGCCTGCCTTCTCTTTCCCGAATGTTGGGTGGGCGGAGCTAAATAATGATTGACATTATAGCTCCTGCAATCAGATCCCTTAAATCACGATCTATCAGGGATCTGATTGGAGGAGCTATAATGTCAATCATCATTTAGCCCAGCCCATTCAACCTGGGAAAGAAAAGGCAGGCTGACAGGGAAGATGACAGAGAGAATCGCTGTTTAAAGGTACATTTTTTAAATAGATATACTGTTTATTTACAAAATGTTTATTTCATTAGTACAACTTAAATTAGTATTAGTGTTTTGAGGTGACAGGTGCACTTTCAAGGGCTCTATTGAAAGAAATGTAAAGTGTAGCGGTAGTAATGCATCGATATTTATAGATATCGATAATTTTTTTCTACTTTACATAAATTTAAATGAAAATGCTCTGGGGAAAAAATTGGAAAAAAATGGTGATACGGATCGAATGATCTTAGTAAATATCCTCTGAATGTGATTCTTCAGTTTGAGATCCACAAGTCACAGTGGTAAAAATGCTGCATAAATGTAAATAAGCATTATCCTACAAATAGAGGAGGATTTGTGCTATCCCTTTAAGCTAAACAATCAGTCTACCATAGATAAACTGGCCACTGGAACATATTGCTGATCATTCCTGTTACTAAGTAACAAACATGTAGATAAATAAGCAGTCTACCTTTTCCATGATAAACTAGCCACTGGAGCATATGTCTGATCATTCTTCATTGTGTTTAATAGAGGTTCCATATTTCAGTCTCCCATTCTTGTTACTAAGTAACAAACATGTAGATAAATAAGCAGTCTACCTTTTAAATGATAAACTAGCCACTGGAGCATATGTCTGATCATTCTTCATTGTGTTTAACAGAGGTTCCATATTTCAGCCTCCCATTCCTGTTTCTAAGTAACAAACATGTAGATAAATAAGGTTCATTGCAGAATGAGCTGTGAATAAAATAAGGAGCACTAAATGACAAACAGCCAAAAAGGTAATAAAATCAAAGTCAATAAAAGATAAGGGCACTGTGCCCACTCCACGTTATACTGTATTTATCTTTTATCTGCCCTAATCTTCTATCGACTTTGATTTTCTTACCTTAACACTTTCCCGTTTTGGCTGTTTGTCATTTAGTTTCTCAGTTCCTCACAGACTTTAAATATGTTATAAACTGTGTAAACTTTAGTACTGCACTGACCTGATGAAGAGATGATCTCTGGAAAACTTGTCTTAAACAATGAACTGTTAGTCGAAATAAAGTATTATATAATGCTACAGTACTCATCTTTCTACTCATATAATACTACAGTACTCAACTCTCTAATCATATAATATTACAGTACTTGTCCCTCTAATCATTTAATACTACAGTACTCATCCCTCTACTCATATAATATTACAGTACTCATCCCACTACTCATATAATACTACAGTACTCATCCCTCTACTCATATAATGCTACAGTACTCATCCCTCTAATCATATAATACTACAGTACTCATCCCTCTAATCATATAATAGTACAGTACTCATCACTCTACTCATATAATACTACAGTACTCATCCCTGTAATTATCTAAACAATGAACTGTTAGTC
>WMED01008523.1:0-16555 GCA_019650415.1 Pipa parva | reverse complement strand
AAATTAGGTTGTACTAATGAAATAAACATTTCTGTAAATATATACAGTATGTATTTTAAAAAATGTACCTTTATACAGAATTTCTCTCTGTCATCTTCCCTGTCAGTCTTCCTTTTCTTTCCTGGGTTGAGTTGGGTTGGGGCTAAATAATTGACATTATAGCTCCTTCAATATTGTGATCTAAGGGATCTGATTGGAGGAGCTATAATTTCAATAACTACCTTTCTATCGAAAAACTATTGAAAAATAGAGATTGAATAAACTTGCTCAATAATCTCGTGAGAACAATGCGAGATCACGCATGATAAAGGACCAAGAGCAGACTTTCCAACTTTATTAAATTTTGCCCTAATTAAACTGGTAAATAAGCCCTGTAGGATAAATGAACACTATTCTACATAAACATGTTATAACATATTTTAACTCACTTATGTATTGTCGGTTATTAATGTGAATGGTATTCAAAATTCCATTTTAGATTTGTGTGTATTTTTGTGGGTGTAATGTTTTACAGTTTCAAAGTGCTAGACCTATTGATTCACAAAGGTGCGTGTTTAATGATTTAGTTGTCGCAGCATACCTATATAGAGCAAGTTTATGATGCTAAAATGTCATGATGGTTGGTTTACATTAATGCCTGATGGGTAAGTCATAATTCATATCACTGTTCATTGCAGATGTTGTTGTCGTTGAAATGTTAAGTATGCCTTCAAGCTGTAAAGGGAAAAAAAAAAGTCACAAAAACGTGTGTTGTGAATTTTTGCATTCTATTGTTAAATGTGCTTATAATGTGATTAAATGCTATTTCTTCCTTTTTTTGTCCTAGATCTTAGTATAAGAAATGTCTTTAATTGTTAGATAAATTCTACATATTGCAGAAAGATTAATTTGTGTCAGTTTCATGTAGTGACTTACAAAACAGCCCATCATAATAAAATGCATTATTATTATTATTAATTATTTACTAATGTTTGTGAAAAATAGGTATGAGTGACTGGAACCAAACAACTGAATGCAATGCTGACTGGTTGCTGTAGGTTTACAGTTATGGGAAAAATGTGCACTGGTTTTTAATATTTGACAAATTAGAAAGATGAATACTCATATTTCTAATTATTCAACTGAACTAATACAACTTAAACCATTTTTGAAATATTTGGCTGAAATTATCATTCCCATGTAATGGGATGGATACAAGCATCACAAGCTATAAGCAGAATATTAAATTTATATGTATTTATTACATCTGTTGAAAAATATCATCATCAAAAGAAACAGTAGCAATGAGGACATTAACCACAAAAGCCTATACTCTAAAACCAAGGAGCAAGTGGATTATAAAGACTACAATAGGTAGGATAAATCACTATTTATGTAAAAAATAAGTTAGAATTAGGTGTTGTTGGTTTCTGAACATGGGCTGGAAAAGGGGTATGTATTAGAATGTGTTGTTATTGGAGTACTTGAAAAAAAGAGCTACATAGGATAGATACACAAAATAGAAAAACACATAAATATGAAGAAGTGATCTAAAAAGAATAGAGGAATGTGTGTGGAAAATAGTGGTTGCAGTCATAGGAATATATAGCTGTAGGTTTGCTGGCTTTGTAATTTAACTCTATACAGCACTGAATTTACATGCAGATGTACAGTATATCTCTATTCAGGGGATGTAGTTTATACAGGATAATGCTGATACACTGTGTTAAAATGTCAAAATGTAGATAAAATCAGCCCTCCTACATCTGTGTTTGTTGCACTTTCTAAGTAATGACCAAAAGCTAGGAAACAAGCAGACAGCTGGGGAATTTACAGAGGCCCATCCCAGGAGTCAGTCATCTTTGATTCCTTAATCCTTATCAGAATTAATTTCCCTAATTTAGGATTGATTTAGTGAAATTTATTAGATCTAATTGAGATTGGATTGTAGCTCTTCTGATGTGATTGCAATGTTATGGATTTTATGCAAGAGAGCTCCCAAGTGGCAGCCTCTAGGTCATTGGTGGCCAACCTTTTCGGCTCCAAGTGCCAAAAAGGTGACGTCACTCACCAGTGCCATCCCCTGAAGTGCCGGTGAGTGACGTCATCACACCTGTGTCGGGGGAAGAGCGCTCTCCAGCGAGTGAGTGCTCCTTCAGTGTAGGCATCGGATCTGGCCTGTCAGGATGGGGCTGCGGCCTGCAAGGAAGGCATGCCCATAAAGATGGCTCTGTGTGTCATAGGTTCACCATCCTTGCTGTAAGTTAACCTCCATACTAGTACCATACTGGTAGTAACTAGCATAGTTGTGAAACTGAACAGCAAACAGAAACACCATACATGGACACAGATAAACTGGAACAGCATTAGAATAGGTCAATAAGAGTCACAGGAATAAAGGAGTGAACAATGGAATCAGAGCCAACTGTAAAGCAGCCTCATAAGAGGTGATAGGAGGAGGAAGCACATGCTTTGTCCCATTCCATAGCAATGGGGATTTTATGCAAACTGGTGATCCACTGGCTTCCAATACATAAAGATCATGCAAAGAAACCCTGAGCCAATATTTGTCACTGTGAGTGTGTTACTCTGTATCCTTAGTTGAGAACCATACCATTGCAGGGGTATGATTAATGGAATGATTAGTGGGTCCTGCACTGTGTTCTTAAAAAGTTAAGCCAGTTTAGACAGGGCGAGGAGTAATGTAACACAATGGCAAACTGGAAATCAACTATGTGAATCATAATATTGTAAAGAAATAGTAACATGCAATTATGTGAAATAGCAATAGACCTGATACCTTTGATATTTTCCTGTCAATTTGTTTTAGTTTCACAGTTCCTCTCAACTAACTCAATACACTCTGCGAGTTGTACAGCCGTAGTGAGGGAAGTAAAACTAGGACAAACTTTTTACCTTTAAAACCAAAGACCTTTGAAGTCTGCATGTATTATTTATAAACACATTTTAGATTTCAGCTGCTGACAGCACTTGCATAAATAGGTTTAGGTACAAGTTGACTGTATTTGTCATTAACAAGTTTAGATACAGGCTTCCTACATCTCTTTCAATGAAATAATGAGTGTGGAATATAAAAACTACAAATAAAGATCAATGAGAAAGCTGGTTTAGACCAGTATGATTGGCTTACGTCTTTAAATTGGGATACTGATCAAAAACTCATCTGGCTGGGCAGCAGTTATCACACAGCACAATACAGAATTGTATCATGGTAGAGTCTTAGCTTAAATTGATTATTATTCCATATAAAGGAATTTAAAAATGGAACTGTACGTTACGGTCTTTGCACACACCTACATTATTTATGTATTATGTCTAACTTACATTATATATACACACAAACACAACATTATGTCTAGGTTACATAATGTCACACCAAAAAAATGGTAGTTATAAGGGGAGTTACATTTAAATATACACAATTTGTTCCCCTATAGATTTTAGAAAAGAGTTAATATCTATCCATCATACTTGTATCATAGATGTTGGCTCAAACTAAGAAACTAAGAGGTTTTCGAAAAGGTCAGTTGTATCAAAAATCCTTGTTATCCATTCATAATTTTATACATCACAGTCTGGAAATAGAGACAAATGGGCCATATTTGGTTATGGATTTCTTGAGGGTTTTCTTGCATTTTCTCATTTATTTCTGAGAGTTTCTCCATTCTCATGATTTTATCTACTGGGAAAATCCACTTTATTACAAGTTGGTAAAGTAATATTTTTCAGTTCCTTTAGAGCTTTTGCAGCCTTTTATAGTTAGAGAGTTTATTTTATATTTCTATGTAAGTCGAGTAATATCATTTGCTGGAAAGTAATATAATAAATAGTGTATATTTTGAGATTTTATCACACAATTTGCTCACAAAGTATAATTATTTGATACCAATATCCAATAAAGCACTTCTATTAGTGGTCTGCTAAGCTTGTTTTTGGCAACCTTTCCAACATCATTTTGAGAACCTGGTTACATTTTCTAACATCTGCTACCACCTAAAGAGTACAAAATCTTAAAAAAATCTTAAGTGTAATGCATGTGTGGAGTTGATATAGTCTTCAAAGCTTAAATCTATTTTGCTGTTTTTGTGTGTTGTTCTCTGCCTGCCATGACTAAGCGCCTAGCGCGACACGCGTAGGCTTTGTTGTTTTTAATTGTGCATAAGCTTTTAATGTATTATCAATAAAGGAGTACATTTAACTTACACTAATGGAGTGCCGGAGTTAAAATATTCTTCAACTTCAATTTTTAAAGCCGTCCAACCCTGCTCCTGAGCACCCGCACTAATTATACTAACCCTTGGAGATTCGTAGCGGTCAGTATTTTCTATATTTTTCTGTTCTCTGCCTGCAGTAAATGGTTTGCAGATCTGCCACCAGAGAATTTACTTTTCTACTTGTATTTATGTAAGTTGTTTGTAAACTTCTCCACACTTTGTATATATACATTCCTGTCTCTTTATCAATTAGTTTTTGGATTGCTGAACAGGATCTGCCTGCTAGCCAATCACAACATGGGCCAGGAGTTTACTATGCTCCTTTCCTTTGTGCTGTGTCACTGTAAATTAACTAAATCATTTCTTTATTTCTTTTGTTTCATTGTGTATACAGTCTCCTACTTCAGAGTTCTGGATCTTCTTAGTCTTCTCCATTTCATATTTTGTAGTATTCCTGTGAGCTCCACTGTGGTTGCTGCCAGAACCAGTTACAGTTCTGAAGTCCTGACATACAGTATCAGAGTTACAATTTAGATAGTCCTGCATTTCAGTTTTTGTGAGTTATTTCAGCTGATTGGTTATGACCAACTACCCTGGGACCCCCTAACACTCTGTGCCCTGGAATTAATCAGTGCTTTACTCCAATGTGACAAGACCACCTTAAAGCATCTTTTATTGGCCCTTTAAGGCATTTCAATTGAGCCTCGGACCCCTTGTGGTGTAACAGCTGCTTTCTCTTTATCTAAAACTAAACCTCACTAAAACTGAAATCAAAATCATCCCTTTGGAGTAGTCTCTTGGTTTCATGGTGGTTTCCAGAAACAGGTCCCAATAGCTGATGAAAAAGACTGTGTGTCACCTCAAAACAATATATTTATTTGCCTTTATCAAAAAATGGCAGTACTCCTTCAAAAAGTTAATTCAGAAGGGCGGTCTCATATTTCTGCGACTCATAATCATCCGTCCCTTTCCCACCAGCCTCTGCACTGGCATCTCCATGTATAACAAAGACTTCATACTCACACCCATGTTACAGGTTTACTGCCTTTATGGCTTCTCAAGGTGAGATCTAATTTGCCCTATTCGCTTTTCTATCTTGCTCTCTAAAAACTTGGTTTTGCATGGAAACACATATTAAACCAATTCCTGTTTAGCAAGCTGTTTGAAACAAAAGCTCATATTGTCCTAAAAAAAAGAAATTATTATTTGACTAATCTTCTATTATCCACTCTGCAAAAATCAAACATGACAGATGGATTTGCTAAACAAGTAAAAGCTGCTATTAAATACGAAATGAGAGAAAACGCAATGAAACCTCTTTATCTCTTACAGACAGTGTATTGTCAGGGGTGGTGAATTCATTTCTTTTCTTGTTAAATTAAGCAACAGAATTTCCTAAGATGAAACAAAAAAAGGAAATACAGATATAAATATACATGCTTTGCCTACAATACAAGTTGTACCTTTAGATATATGGCAAAAGGCTGAATACTCAAATGGAGTATTAGGAAATAACTATTTTTGTCTGAGATTTTTTGGGGCTTATTTGTCAAAGTGAGAATTTGACTGCTGAAATGAATTATCATCACTGGCTACGCTCCTTATTCACCAAATAGAGGATTCCTATAGAGAACACGCAACTGCATCAGCAGCTGTCGCTTGCCTGGTGTGTGTAGTCAGAAGGACAGTAATGCCCTACCATCAGCCCCCTAATATGCCACTTCAATCTGGCAGTTTGCTACTGTGACAGACTCCAAAGCCTGATGAATAGGTGAATTGTCTGTGCATGCCTGGTACGAAGTTCTCTGTATGTTTGGGAATTTTTTAACCTATGGAATTCACCACATCATTTGCTAAATACCTGAATATGGGAAAGAGGTGAATAAATGTGCATTCAAACCTTTATGCAACTATTTGGCCTTTTCTGAATATTTATTTCCTTTGGAGAAGTAGCTTTCTTAAATGTATTTTATTTTAAATTCAATAGGAATTTGGGGTCAACGTGGCATAGCTACATTCCAAGTTCCTTAAATGACAATGAAAAGGATATTTACTGTTTTAATATTTATTCGAAAACATTTTTTTTTTTTTATTTCTCTCGTGCTTCTTATCCTGTTATTACCTTATGAATCCGTTTCTTTCCTTATAATGGTGGCAGTTTGCAACAAGCATTTCTAAAAGCTTAATTAATCTAAATGTTTTATTAAAGCTCAATGGAAAACCACAGTCTGGGCCTGCTTCTGAATCCCTTTGCTCACACTTTCTGTAGTAATTAGTGTTACAGAGACATAAGCTTTTTCTGTATGCTGTTTATCTTAACTTAATTCTGCTTCCTGTCCTATAAGAAAAAAAACGGTGAAGTAGTTAGTTAGTGGTTCTATGCTACTTAAAAATGCTGTGGATTCATATGTTTCTTTTAACTAGATGATATAAACTGAAGATTTAGTGCTTTATTAAAGGATGAATTCACCTGTCAAATTCAAGTTGCGTTGACAAAAGAGTTGCAAATTAATTTCTCCTTGCTGATGAAGCTGCAGACAGATTTGTCGAACAGGCGAGCTGCTACAGACGTAGTGGCATACATAGTGTGGCGAAATCAGTAGTATAGAAGTAGAATGTGAAGTCATGTGGACTGATGTGAATTCTCCCAGTGAAGTGCAGTGACTAACTGTATATAAGTGAATAAAAAATCTGTTTCTATGTCACCTTGTCCCTAGTTCATGTTAAGTAGTAGACTAATTTAGTTGTAGTCACCATTATTACTTTTGAATGAATAGTTGCCTTATGCCACACCAGAACCCTTCCATCAACCCCCAATTTGCCACTCTGATGTGGAAAATTCAAACAGGTGAATCTGGAGCACCACTTCTTGACAAATTCTCAACTATGACAGACTCCCCTGCTTGGTCAATAGTCAAAATACCTGTGCATGCACACACACAAAGTGAAACAATGTGCTCCATAAGATGGTGACTATCATAGTCACTACAATGCACAGTTTCCTCAATAAGCAAACCTGGGGAAGCGGTGATCAAATGTGAGTTCAAAGCTATATGCAACACCTCACCCTTCAGTCAATAAGGCCCTTTAAGAGAAGCAGCTCACTAAATTTTTTGTGAACATAATTTGAAGGCATGGAAACTCCTTATTGTTTCCTGCATTTTGGTGAAATTAAGGTGTCAGAATATAGATGTCTTTTGCACACCACTTGGTGGGATAGTCTGGAAAGGCCTGCTCATCTCACTATATAAGTAGGGAAAAACCATAGTAAAGTGGCCTTCTTGGGACACAAGAAGACAGGTTTTTTTGTTTTTTTTTTGACGTGCACTTAGCCATGTGACTAAAATGAAATGGGCAATAGATTAAACTAGCAATGAAAGTAGTAGACATCCAGACTGTTTACTAGCATGATTTAAATGTGTTTATTGTGACATCTTTACCTCCATCCATTAGATTATACTAAGGGCCAGATCATCAATACAGGTAGAGCTGTAAAAAAAATCTGAATCAAGGAACACAACAGTAATGTTAGGAACTCTGAGACTAAAGTTTCCTGCTGTTCATTGTCATAAGTCCTGTCATCCACCTGCATGCTGCTAAATCATACTTCTTCTAGGAGCTTAACCAATCACTGCTTTCCAACTTGCTACTTCACCTTCCAGCCCATGTGCCATAGACTACATGCGGGAGTCCTCATTCCCAACCCTTTCTGGCAGCACTACAGCAGACCCCTGACTCACAGATACTGACACAATTCCAGCACTAACAAACTCTTTTGTCCCTGCTCAGTTCTGCTGTCCCTAGCTCAGTGCTCCAGAGCGTAAACCCTTAAAACCTAAAATGCATCCAGCAAACAAAATGTCAGGTGTCAGTGCTTTAAATATACAGGGAGTTTAGTGCTCCTGATTAGGCAGAGCTGAATTTTTTTAATGATGTGCAGCTAATCCTCTACCAACTAGTAACAGTGCTATCCAGAGTCTTTCCTCTGACCAGCAACCTACAATCCAGGGTACTGCTCTCTCCCAGCAGCCTCTGAAAGCATTATCTGCAATGCACAGTGTGTGGATTTCTCTCATTTCTGTGCCACCCCAGACTAAGCACCGAGATCCCTTAGTGTCAGAGGTAATTTCTCTAGCAGCTCTTCACCTGGGACTCTGATCAGCTTCTGCACAAGCATCCCCAGCATTGCACATTTATCAAGGTCTCCACTTGCATCAGTCTTCACATACAGTAAAAATAAACACGTATTCTGGATATACAATTTAAATATAATCTTAGTTTTGTCCTTTTGTAGCATTAGTTAATAATATTTCACTCTCCCAGCATCCATTATTCCTCAGTTTTCTCTGCTCTTATCTTTTATTTAAAAGAAACCAAAGCTATTGTTGTATTTTTGCACCTTTATATTGTATTGTATGCTAAAAGCCACAAGGTGGATGCACTCCTTGAATTAATTCTTGCATTCGCTTTACAGGCACGTTAATATCTACATATCAGAATTCAAGGCCCACATTATTTAGTATAGATACAAAAGCTTTCTTTTTTTCTTTTAATAATCATAATCTAGCTTTAGTCCATTCTCCAACCCAGTCAATAAGCATATCATTGTGGTGTACTCTATCGGGATTAGCCTTTCATCAATCTGTTTGTTTTCAAAAGTACCGCTATTATTATTTCAATGCTACAGATCATTTTCAATGCCAGTGCAGTTAATATCACTCCTGAGTAAATATTTTATATTAATTTGTTATATTAGCTGTTTTCCAAGAAAGCACTGTGACGAAACTATAATGATCAATACAGGATTCTTATCCAAAAACAGACATTGCTTAGTCTGTAAGGCAACTTGAAATGCAAACTCTGTTTATGAGATTTAAGGGGAACTATCTGGGGGAATTATCTGGGGGAATCTGGTCTTTGTAAAGAAAAGGTAAATTTACCAGTTATGCAGATAAAAATGTCTTTGTTTTGTCTCAAACAAGAACATTCAAACAAATATGGGAAAAGGGAAATGAAATAGCCACCAGCTGCTTTATCCCATTCCAACTGTTTCTCTTAGGAAGCGCAGTTTAATTGGTACCTAAATTACCATTTTCTTTGTTTCAAGATGTAGAATTATAGACTAACAGTAGGATACTTGTCAGACTGTGAAAAGCAAATCTCAATAAACTGGCAGACAAATAAATGAAGTAAGCCATCGTTTAGATTTTAATACATTATTAATCAGTGGCTCTGTGCACTGGGATATTTTGTAACATTTTGTAGAACCTTTGATATATATATATATATTTTTTTTTTTCTTTGCTGGACACACATATGGGAACAGATCTGAGCGAGCACATTTAATATATCCAGTAATATAATAAGAAAAAAAACAAAGGGTATTCATGGAAGATCTAAAAACAAGAATTAAATGACTAGGATAAACTATTTGCAAAAAATAACTCCAATTGAACAAGATTAAATTACACGAGGGTAAAACCCAGAAATATAGATCTTATTTTATTATTTTTTTAGATAACTTGCTTCCTAATGACAGCTGGGAAAGGATTAGAAGCAGCTGAACAGTGTTCCGCCATAATGAAATTAAAGAGTTAGAATTACGGAGATGGAATGGTTTGTTTATGTGCCAAGGGCTGAGGGATAACTGTGGATGGCAAAGCACCTTAGTACTGTATATTGTGGAGCAACTTGTAGTGCTCATTCTTCCACCATTTGAATGAAACATTTTGCATTTGAGCAGACTTGAAACTTGTATGACAAGGGGCATATTTATCAAAGTGTAAATTGTCTGGAAGATGCGTAAATTTGTAACAATTCATCACTTCTCAAGCTTTGCATATTTACAAGATTGTTATTTTCTCTACATGTTATTTACAGTCTTTTGCTTGTGCCCTCACATTATGTGACGTTCATGGGATACTAATATACTTAGCAGACAAGTGTTAATCTTCCAATCGATATCAAGAATCAAAAATCATTAAAAAGAAAAAAAAATTCAAGAAAATCCTCCAGTACTTAAAAATAATTAATGCTTGGCTTGCACTAGGATTTGTTGCTTGGATTTGTAACTTACTTGACGTTTGACATTTACTGAACTGATATTTCAAACTGTATAATAGTAATTACTAAGGGAGAGGTTGCTTTGGTTGTAGCAGTGCATCTAGGCCCCCCATCACTGCCACCTGTAAATTTGTTCTACATTTACTGACAAACCAAAATAGTACATTCACAAATATTATGTTGTCATTTATTTATTTAAAATAAGAAAGGAAAAATGTAAAGGTGAATCGCAGCTGTAACTTTCCTGTAGAAAATAGCTATGCCCGTAGTAATTAAACAGTATTTCCATGCAGTGCAGTAGGATCTTGTATACTGAACATAGTTATGGAACGCCTTTAAAAAGGTGGTGATAGCTTCATATGGAATTGGAAATAAGCTGCTATCCATTTTATGAAAGAGTCTCTTCAAAGAACACCTGTCAAACTTTGCATAATTAATGCGTCTTAGTATTTGTTTAAAACACTCAGCACTAGCGAGATTTGTTTTTGGCAGTCAACAGTTTTTCAGAGTTGTAATGACTTGATGGAATTGCCGTTAGGGAAATATATGGCTGTCAGGTGAAAATGTAAATGAGCATTATTCAAGGCGAGAGGGAATGAACACAAACAAACTCACAAGTAAAAAGCCCAAAGGGCACATGAATTAAAGTATTCATTTTACATTCCTGTCAAGGACTGTGCTGTAGTTTGGTTGAAAGGTTCATCAAAAATAATTATGAACCGCTTCAAATCTGTTTTGGTCACTGTGGCAAAATCATTACCATTTTCTGCAAATCCCCAGCAACTCTTCAAACTCTACAAATCCTAAATGAATAAACAAATCAAATGAAATGTGTACCTACCCTCTTACAGATAGACAAAATGGTTTTATTGCATTCAACTGGGAAAAATACAGTGAAAATATTTTAATTAAATATGTAACATTGTAACATAGATTACAATGCTGAAAAAAGATACAAGTCCGTACGATTCAGCCTATTATCCTGAAATGTCATAATGTTGATTCAGAGGAAGGCAAAAAACCCAGGAGACAAAAGCCAATTATCCTCATAATAGGGAAAAAAATTCCTTTCCAACTTCAAATATGGCAATCAGAATAATTCTCTGGATCAAGATTCCACCTCCAGTTATCTAGAACACATAACTTGTAATGTTCTTACACTGAAGGATCAGAATAATTCCCTGGATCAAGGTCCCACCTTCAGTTATCTATTACCCATAACTTATAATGTTCTTACACTGAAGGATCAGAATAATTCCCTGGATGAAGATTCCACCTCCAGTTATCTAGTACACATAACTTGTAATGTTCTTACACTGAAGGATCAGAATAATTCCCTGGATCAAGATTCCACCTCCAGTTATCTATTAACCATAGCTTACAATGTTCTTACACTGAAGGAAAGCATCCAACCCCCTTTTGAACTATTTAATGAATTCAACTATAACAACTTCTTCAGGCAGAGAGATTCATGCCCCCACTGCTCTTACAATAAAGAATCCCATTCTGTGGAGGTTGCATAAACTTTCTTTTCTCTAACAATAGAGGATGTAACACACTATTATCTATACTTTGCAGTCTCATAATACGGAGTACTGTTAGTAAATACTGTTGTATTTTAATAGCACATATTTCAAATTTGAAAATCTATCTTTGGAAAATCTTAGAAACCAGTCTATAATTATAATTAGGGTAATATTTACCAACATCCAATAATACCTCTATCTTTTGTTTCAATCATGGCCTGGCACTTACAGTGATGTATCTTCTTGATCATATGCTTGTAATTTAAAGTAATTTAAACTTTTTTTTTTTTTTTAATTTTAAAACGTCACTTGTTCTTCATTATGCGTTTTTCCCATGTCTGTATAATAATTGAATTGTTGAATTGTAAAGCGCTGCATAACCTAGTGGTGCTATATAAATAAAAATATACATACATACAATGTTTAGGGAAAATGTTCATTTAGCATGACACTTTTTTCAACTGTTTTCTTGAGAATTTAACATGTGTTCCTTATGTTGTAATAATACTCTTTCATTTATTTTACTAGTGCCTTATATAGAAATATATTTTTATTGTGAGATAATGAAAACTCTCATTTAATTAGAAAAACAAATATTACATTTTAAACCTTTGATTTTACAAATAGGCTCCTGTATCCATTGTATACTTAAATGGGTAATATCATCAAATTTGTGTTGTTGTTCGTGCCTTAAAATACTAAATGCTATTTAGTTAAGTATGTTAAAGCTAAAAACAATTACCTTATTTAAACCCTTATAACATGTATATAGTGTTTAGAAAACTATTTTCTTGTTCTTCCTAAGCAACAGACAATCCTACTTTTTTTCACCAGAGGAGTCAAAGTTAACTATCACAGTGCTTAAAATAAGAGACCTACCGGTATGCAAAGGCAGAAAATAATTAGTTATGAAAGCTTATTATTTTCTTTCAAAAAAGTCACTGTGTTGTTTATGGATATATCAACAGTATTTAAAAATACAAGACTGCCAATCTCCTTAACCTGGAAAAGGACATAGTATTGGTTACATTGATTTTTTTAACCAAATGACTGCAATGCCAACATTTAACTCACTTAGCTATTACTGCGAAATGAAAGATGTAGGGCACAAACTATAGAACAAATATTAAAACGTTTTTAAACTTCAGCATCCACTACTGATTAGGAAAAAAAAAAAACAAAGTTGTTTGAGATCAACATCAATGAGCAAGGGAAGATCATCCTACTTATTGATTCATTTGCTGTCATTGTTCCCTCCTGCCGTGTACAGTATCAGATTGCAGCATGGGTCATTGATCCATACTGCATTTTTTTTGCCTCAGGGATGTAGAAAGCTTTGTTCACATAGGCAGAGGGCTTCATTGCTAGGAAACAAAATGACAAGATATTCCATAGGCTGATCTGAACATTTTTTAACTCTGATGGTCTACCTAGTTCATGTAAAGTGATCCCTGTTTCCTGCAGGATATTGAATGCTATCCTTTTCTAACCCTAGTTACATTAACAAACCCCCACTGACTCTAACAATTGGCAAAGAGTCTTGTAATAACTGGGAATAAACAGTTCCCTTAACTTGCTTATTTTTATTCCCGTTAGAATTCATTAAATATAGACTACTGAATACATCGCTCCTGCCGTTTTAAAAATATTTTCTAACGTGTATTAATATGTAACTCAGTGGTTTGCAAAAGTTTACTTATTTGAATCAATGTGCTTTTTAAAGGGTAGAGAGACAACAATCTAATTTAGGAAGTGTCTGAAAAAAACATTAGATTGTCCTTATATATTTAAGTTTAGGGTAAAAAAAAATATAGTTGTTCTAAACAGAAGCTGCGATATTGATCTGGAAACTTTATAATCTTTCCAAATTGTGCCCTACATTATTTTACAACTGACTTACAGTGCAAGTCACGGAGCATCTTCTATAACTAATGAACAGAAATGATAAAAACAATGCAATCTTTATCAAAATATATATGCAGTTTACAATTCATTTTTTTAAATAAAAAGAAATAACTTGTGCTTTAGCCTCTCTCTGCTTAAATCATTAAGGATGGACTACTCAGGAAAGCTTTGATTTCTATTGAGAAATCAGATATTTCCATAACAATTTTTTTCCTGCATTTTTTTAAGCTAACCTTTAAGTAACTATCCTCATTTTAACTACCTTTTAACCTAAAATGAATCCATAGATTACCCCCAATTTATGATCCCATTTTATTTGCTAGTCTGGTTATGTACTGTGTACCATATAACTCTGCTTGTTGGACACCTAGAGGTACATGCTCCACTGATTAAGAAACTAACTATACATTAACATTAAGTACTTAAACACTTCTATGGGTATTTGAATAACTACATATGTAAATCTCATTAGATTGTAAGCTCAATGGGGCAGGGACCTCCATCCTCTTGTTTCAGTCATGGCCTGGCACTTAGATTGATGTATATTCTTGATTATATGCTTGTAATTTACTTCACTTGTTCTTTGTTACACACTTTTCCCTTGTCTGTATTAAAACTGTTACTGTTGTCATTGGTTCTGTTAGATTGATATTGTCACTTAGCTCTTCATCGAATCTAATTGTTCCAACATAACTTCCTCATTAGCACTGGTATGCACTTGTTCACTTTACCTTACTTTATTTAGTTGTTATACGTTTCTTGTAATTTAATTACTTAGTTTTGCAGTAAATTTTAACCTATTCTTAATGTCATGTATGTTAGAGAGAAGAGTAATGTAATTTCAATCCTTGTATGTCCTTATGTACATATGCAGAAATGACAATAATAAAACTATCTATCTATAACTGTATTGTTGGATTGTATAGCACTGCATAACCTTGTGGCACTTTATAAATAAAAATATATACATACATATTATTATTATTTATAACCATTTGCCAAATTACCATTTCCTGAGTGTAATAATCTACAGGTACCACCTTTGCTAGTCATTTTATATAATATAATTTTATATATAATCGATATAGCAAATGGGTGAAATTTATTAAACTAGGAAAGACTGTTCTTGGGAAATGCTGATGCGGGGCTTCATTAAGAGCATGGCTGGAGAAGACTGCACTTCTGAGAGGGATCGGATGATTTAGGATGCCCGTAGAGTCACCATAGTGTCTGAAGATGGAGTCTGCAACACAGAAGTACTGTACAACACTTCTTTGCAGATAAGAATTTTAATTTATTTTATAAAAATTGATAATAAATTGTATTCAATAACATGTTGTAATTAGCCTATATTAATGTGTTTTTTTATTGCTTTTTTTGTTGCTTTAAATATGTTAAATTTTAGCATTAAATGGTTGATTCTTAAAGGGTCACTATAGTGCTGATATAACTGCACGCATACATATAAAACTCCTTTATTCTAAGCCAAGAGAAGAAATAATACTTGCAGTTTGCTTTCCTTGATTAGTTTTCCTGAGAGCTGACATTTTCCTCCCCCCTGTTCCCCCTCCTCTTTCTGTTCTGCAAGTCAGGCAACATGAGAAGAAAAAGCTGCCTGACTGCTATTGGTTAAGCAGTGTGCTGACCTTTTGACCGCATAAAATAAGCTTGTTTACAGAAAATTAAAGAGGGAAAGGTAACTTGTGCTCATGTGCTAAGTAGTAAGTAGGTTACCTTTTCATAGAAAACTGTCCAGTACACATCACACACATTTCCTGATGCAGGAGTTTATCAGTGCTGCCTACTCAATCATTCTACTTCACATGAAACATCTACTGGGGAGAAACACTTCTCACTAAGTATAGTATTGCATATGTAAAGATGTATTTTGACTATAGTTCCCCTTTAAGGGTAGTTATTCTCCAGCGCAGTCTCCTGCTCTGTATAGCATGCTGATCTCTTCAGCTGTTCACAGCAATGTGATCCACTTCACTTCCTATTTCTTTGTGATATTGAGCAAGCACAATAGCAGTTTTACATCAGAATTCTGTTACTATGTTTGATCAATTCAACAAAATCACACAGGATAAGGAAGTGAAGAGGATTTCCTTGATGTGACTTCTTATAGAGAGAAGGAGGCAGCTCTGGAAGCTAAAAGTACTATAAGTACTTTTAACCTCTACATCACGAATCACCCCTAAAATAAACATAAGCATTTATTTCACCTTTGAAATGGACCTGCCAGGTCCACTTAACAGGCTCTTTTTAGGAAGCAGGGAGCTGTCGTATTCAGCTAAGACTGTAGTAAAAGAAGAAAACTGCCTACTTCTTTTCTGCTCTAATGCCCGATTTGAATCATAAATCGGATTGGGCCCGGCTAAACAATGATTGACATTAAAGTTCCTCCAATCAGATCCCTTAAATCATGTTCTAGCAGGGATCTGATTGGATAAGCTATAATGTAAATAATCATTTAGCTCCTCCCAACCCGACTTGAGATTCAAGTTGGGCATCAGAGCAGACCTTTATGGGTCCACTTTAAAACAATGAGGTAGGAATCCTACAGTTCCTTTACTGTATACTTACCAACATTACCTTTAAATTAGGTAGACTTATGAAATATATTTGTAACAACAGCCTGCTACTGCTGGCAGGTGCAGTAATAATAACATATGCTCACCTCTCAAATGTACTGAGTTGCTGGATCGAGTGCTCTGGAATGTCAGTATTCCTCCCACTGTATGGAATGATTTCAATTCAAAAAGTGATCCGGCACATCCAATATCCTTGTAAAAGCGTACTCTCAAATCATTAAAAAAGACAGGAGACAGCCTCAAATCACACATC
>WMED01008522.1:0-16863 GCA_019650415.1 Pipa parva | reverse complement strand
CAAGTAACAATACTTTTACTTGAGTAAAATTTTTGAATACTCTACCCACCTCTGGCTACAGTACTCCTCTTTCTAGTTATAATGCACAATCAGGTGATTTCTTCAACAATGGCAAACTTTACAGATGTCTAGTTAACAATGTACACCAGTTAGTCCAGCCCTTATCTCCCCAGGATTGCTAAGATCTGATCAAACTTGGTTTGATTGGACTGATTGTGTCTGTCCAATGAGCTAAATGTACACTGAACATTCTAATCAGCAAAGTTAGTTATGAACAATTAAATAGAAGTTTTTCAGTCATTTTTATTAAAGGCATGGACTTAAAATTATTGTACCATTTATATATGAATGGAGTCCCTCACATAGGCAGGAATATCTTTAAAAATCACAGAGCTGTACACAGCCTGTTCAATAGGCTGTGTACAGCTTAACATGTATATACATGCCCAATTAACTGTAAACTTCCTAGTTACACTGCTCAGTGCCCAGTTATGACATCAGTTTTACTAGACAGTACTCAGAAGCCTATTTATGACTGCATGATTGAGCCCACCTGGTTTACTGAGCTTGGGAACCCTCCTATAGCAATACCACTATACCCAACTGTTGGTGGCCCTACACATGGGTAATTTAGTGGAAGATATAGGATATATTTTATGTCAGTTCATTTAGGGTAAAATAGAGATCCTATAAAGTTATCTTCCACGTGACCTGGAATCGTGTATGTGCAAGGCTTTAGCAGAGTAGTTGCATTGGTTTGTGTGCTGCAGTAATTAAGTATAGGCCTCACTCATTCTGACCAGCCAGATTTCCATGCCTGTTAAATCCCATTCACATTGTTCCCTATTGTGTAACAGGCACAGCAGAGACTCCAGTTTAACACTGCTAATAAATGGTGAATGCAGAATTGCCACACCATGTGTTACATAGCACCAGACATTATTTCCTCTTCTAATTACCACAGCACTCTATGACAGCTGATGACTGTCCAGTTTTCTGTTATGCAGCAATGACTTGAGCATGACACAGCTGTGCAGCCGTAAAAGACTCAATGAAGCTGAAAGTATGACCCGCTCTTTGGTAAAACGCTAAATCATTACTCAGTCCTTGTCTGACACTCCTTAAATGTAATGGATTGTGACTTAATAACCTCAGTCATTTGGCTTTGCATGCACAGCTGACAGAACGCTCTGTCTTTTTGTCTAGGGTGCTGTTAGCCAGTCCTATTAGGAAAATACAAATTGTGTTATTTCCAATGTCTTAATTCAACCAGGCGAAGGGTCCATTCAAAGAATGCCAGGCAGGGAGGATGATTTTAATGTCAGTAATAAGCAACTGTGTGCTTTCTTGCTTGGGCCTCTGCAATGAAATTGAAATCAGTCATTGCTTTAGTCCCTAATAGTGGTGTTATTGTCTGTGAATTGTACTATAGGAGGTCTACACTAGTTTCCCCTGTTCATGCGAGGATAATCTTCTTACGGAAATCCAGTTATGCAGCATGACCCTCATAATAAAGAGTTGAGCTAAACGTTTACTTAGAAAGGATTTACGTCTGTTCCTGGACATGGGAGGAAACCTAATCTGTAAAAAGGTCTTTAAAAAATGGCTGTAAAGTGAAAAAATCTAATAATCACAGCAGAATTTAGTTGTGGATTAACAGTTCCGTTCAGGGAAAGCTCTGCAATTGTGTAGCCACACACCTAACAGTAGATTTCAGATGGTTATTTGTCTCAGGGGTTTATTCACTTAAGTCCGAAGTGTTGCGTATAGGTGCGAATTCACCAGATAAAGACAGTCACGTCTTTATAATGAGAATATTTTCGCAGTCGTGACTTTATTATGGGAAAATTGTCGCAATCTTAACTTTAAAAAATTGCCGTGACTTTACAATGGGGAAATTGTAGCAGATTTACTATAGGAATCCGCTGTTTGCGAATTTGACAGTCAAATTCGCACCTTAGTGAATAACCCCCTCAAACTTCACTAATTTAGCCATTACCATTGTCTCATTTGTCTTAATGTTAGCCTGGCCAGTGACATTGTCTTATACAAAAGGGGTTACTTAAATATTAATGATGCTGTTGTGGAGTTTCAAAATAAAGAGCAGGTCCCCTTGCTCACTTTTGAGATGTGTTTCTTTTAAAAGTTATTGGCCAGTAAATCAAACCAAGTATTCTACCACATTTACATAATAACATGGCTACTAGAGGGGTCTGTTTTATTGAAAATTAGGAGTAATATTTTTCTGTACCTCAACAGAAACAAAGG
Organism: Pipa parva; assembly: GCA_019650415.1. Classification (NCBI taxonomy): domain Eukaryota; kingdom Metazoa; phylum Chordata; class Amphibia; order Anura; family Pipidae; genus Pipa; species Pipa parva. The sequence goes on along the minus strand of WMED01008522.1, from coordinate 14,595 downwards.
ATGGCAGCTAACACTGATATTATATTGTATTATTGTATTGTATTTACTTATGTAGTAATGTCATCTTATGCAGCACTTTAGAGAAATTCTTCATTCACTTCAATTCCTGCCTTGTGGAGCTTAAAATCTAGGTTCCCTATACAGTTACACTTTCATAAACAGGCAGACACAGACTAGGGCCAATTTAGTCAGGCTTCCATTAACCTAGTATGTTTTTTGGATTGTGTGAGGAAATTAGAATCAGCCCAAGCAAGTATGTGGAGAACATGCAAACTCCATGCCGATGAAGTTCAGGGTGGAATTGAAACCAGTGCTGCAAGGTAGCAGTGCTAAACACTGAGCCATCTTACCGCCCATGAGGAATGTTTGTAATAGAATATTGTGATGGTAAATTACTTTTACTAAATTACTACTCCCAGAAACCCAAACAGTTCACACAACCATCAGGTTATAATGGACCTTATAATTTATTTTAGATAAAGGGTAAAGCCTTTGACATATTATCTTGTGGAAGTGATGAAATTATTCAACACTGAGAAATTCCAAGTTGCTTTGTCAAGAATTAAAGATATATGTGTGTGTATGTATATATATATATATATATATATATATATATATATATATATATAGCTAATTTTATTTTGAAATGTTTCTGTAGACGTTTGGAGCTTAATGGAATCAAGTCAGTTCCACCTGGTGCCTTTTCACCTTATAAAAAGCTGCGCAGAATGTAAGTATAACTTTGGACTTTGTTAGTGTCACATAATGCAAATGGAGGTGTTGCTAAACTAGAACCCATAGCATGCTGGTACTTGTAGTTCTTCAAATTGGACATGCTATGGGTTGTCAGTCTCAGGCCTTAAAATACACAGAGTAGATCACTATCTCACTTGAACTATTTTAACATCTTAAAACAAAATATGGAATGCTGTGACAATAACGTGCAAAATAATAAGTCCAAGATCAAGTGTCCAAAGTGGTAAATAATATGAAATCATGCTGCTTTTCTTCAAAGGAAAACTCCAAACATCCCACAAATTATGCAAATTGAAAACTAGATCTGTGAAAAAAAGCGCATAAAGGCACAAAATAGTGCCTTATCAAAGGTATAACGTGTTGAATCAGAAAAAATCCTAAACGTGCCAAAAGTATACACGTGTCTTTAATGATTAATGTAGAAATAACAACACAGTGAAAGCATCCTTCTTGTGTTCACACACAAAGACAATCCATTATGCTGACCAGATATTGCAAAATTACAAACATATAAGCCATATAGACTGAAAACACACTGTGTTTTCTGGTCAGCATATTGGATTGTCTTTGTGTGTGAACACAAGAAGGGTGCTTTCACTGTGTTGTTATTTCTACACTAATCATTAAAGACACGTGTATACTTTTGACACGTTTGGGATCTTTTCTGATTCAACACGTTATACCTTTGATAAGGCACTATTTTGTGCCTTTATGCGCTTTTTTCACAGATCCAGTTTTTTATTTTAACATCTGTATCATTGTATCCTGTCTGATCTAGTATGTTATTTCACAGCGTCAGACTGCCCTACCGGGATACTAAGTGGCAGGGAAGAGCTTTTACTCCCTTGCCAGCCTCATGACATCATATGTCACGTGACGGCCTGCAGAAGGAGGAGGGCTCCCGGTGGGTGTTCCCCAGGCCAGTCCAACACTGTTCCTATGCTTGTTGAATTTTGATGAATATTCTCATTGACTTTTTGATGAGAATAAGTTTATCAACATTTGCACAAGGGTGACCATAAATTCTTATGTGAAGCTTTCTCATAGAAAAGTCCTTTCTGAGAAAATTTGGCAAAAAGTCGGCAGGTGTAAAAATGCTGGTGTGGCCTTAGCCTTATGCTAAGGTTTATTAGCATACACAGGACAAAGTGCTATTTACTGCTAAATATGCTGATCAGATCAACTGAAAAATTGAGCACAGTGTCAAAAAGAGCATTTAGCAGGCACCAAAGATGGAATTTAATTTAAATACAATTAATTTGGAATCATCTGCACCCTGCTAATAGCAAAAGTTCCAATTTTTATCTAATCTGCTAACTTTGTGTTAATGTCATGTACACAGCAGTAGTGTAGCTCTAACTTAGTTATGTGTACATACACAGATTTGGTTGTCCAGTTTGGCATGGTTAGACCAAACTGGTCACCAGTCGTGAGCAATTGCTTCAGTTTATTAATCTGTTGTCCAGTTAGATCAGGAATAATCATTCATCCCAAAATATCTTTTTGGTTATTAACCTCTTTAGGTATACTTTGTAGTTGAACTGAAAAAAAAAAAGGATCCGTTTACCAAGCATTCCAGTTTGTCAGCCAGGAGGATAACCAAAATGCAAGAAATCTAGTAATTCAGCCCCGAGACAAACAATTGAAACTCTCTTTTCCCTTTTTTTCTTTACCCTGTCTATAGCAAACATTACTACTTGAATTTTCTACTCAAAGCACATCTGCTAGTTTTAGAGGGCTGTCATCGCAAATAACAGGGCTCAGGCAAGCTGACAAAATGGCCCCCCAACATGTTTTCACAAACCCAGTTACACAACAAGCTGGACACCTACACTGTTCAATGCTGATAGTCCATTAGTTGCATTGGTCAGTGCTCAGACACACACATATGCCCCTATCAACCCCTATCTTGCTTAGCTGATTGGGCACCCAACAGCAGTATCCTCTGTACCCCCTTGTTGGTGTCCTGCTCTTTAACAATGTGTAATAAAATCAACAGCAATGTATACTGTGTGTGTAGCCTTCTAGTTGGGTCCTGGACTGAGGGATTACTGCAGAACAAAAAAGATACAGACAATACTCAACTAAACTATTGTAGAGACCAAAAATTGTAGCATGTTCACACCATTGTATAAGACACAATAAAACTTTTAAAGATATTGTGCATTTTAGTTTCATCATATCCATAATTTATGAGATGTTTGTGTTTCACTGTTTTATTCCATAGAAAGGTCTTATATAAGATGTGTTGTGCAAGTTGTCAGTGAGCTATCACTCCCAATATCCTTATGCCAGCCTATAATAATAGCGGGAGGTGTTGTTTATGAGCAGCAGAGGACTGCTAGTTAAATGGTAATGATGTACATATTTTTTTTAGTCCTAAATTTCTCTTTATTTATATTCTACTCTTGTTTCAGAGACCTGAGCAACAACCAGATCTCCGAGATTGCCCCTGACGCTTTCCAGGGTCTCCGTTCCCTTAATTCCCTGTAAGTCAAATTCATACTGTGCGGTCAAGTAAAAATGAAATTACTGAGGAAACGTTACACATATATCTGAAATGTATCAGCTCACATTGCCCACTCACAGACTTCCCTAATGTAATGCAGATTTTAATCTTATTTCTATGGTAGAATTGAATTAGCCCTTGTATTAAATGCTAAGTGTGTCATACTGGGAAAATAAATATCTGCTATCAGTGCTCACAGCTCTCCTAGCAATTGCATAAACCCAATTACTCTAGAAAGGGATCTTAATACAAAGAGGTTTGGGATGGCTGAGCTAGAAGATGTGAATTTTAATGTGACTGCTTCCTAACGTCTGGAAAGTAGAATTGATGAGTTTTTTCGACAGCGGAGCTCTTTCCGATTAATTAGGGATTCATATATAGGGATAAAAGAAAATTAAACATTGGGATTTAATACTTGGTCATTTACAAATCTGTGCACCATTTCTAAAGCAGAAGTTTTTCTTGACTGGATCTGGTAGGAATGTTATAGTTCTGCACAGGTTTTTATAGCTCTAAAAGTATTAAATAAAAAAAAAAAGCAAATTTATTTAAAAAAATATACAGTATATATCATTAATAATTCTATTTCTTTAATTATAATATATGTTATTCATTCTGAGCTGTTTTAGTGCTTTAGCAAATCTAGAATGGAGGAATTTGATTTGCACTGATAATCTAGCCAGCCCCTCCCCTCTTCTTTGACTGACAGATAATCTTCAGTTTGTATTGAACACAGTCTCCTGCTGTTTATTCTTATACACACACAAATGTTGTTGCATGTTTAGGTAATATTTAAGGGAATTTAACCAGAGGGACAAAGTTTTCAGAGTGATAGTAACTCATAGCAACCAATCAGAGGCTGGCTTTCATAATTTTGTCTTCTGTATACCAGTGAATGTTAACCGCTGATTGGTTACTGTGCATTACAAGATCATATTACATACAAAGCAGAATGCACACACAAAAAACAGTCAAGTAGAAAGAGGGTCCGACTGCCATACTATTTTCAAAGGTCAAATAAAATTCAAAGTAAACTTCCTCTTTAAGAACACAGTAATGCACAACAACCTTGTTCATTGTGTATACAGATTATTCCTTATCAGCTGATTTACATTTACACATATAAGTTGAAGGTACAATGCTGCCTATACTGGTGAAGGATATAAGTTAATTCTTCACGGAAACCAGTTTTAATATCCACGTAGAGACAATAGGTGAGGTTAGCAATATCAAAGCTAACGCTGATATACTGTACAACTGCAGAAACATGCAGAAAGAAGATATTCTGTTTACACAGTTAATTATGGTTTTCTTGTTTACTGTCTGCTTAGGAGAAGTTGCAAGGAAGATAAACTTTTATAAATAGAGTGCAATTTCCCTTTATTACTATAAACTTGGAGCTTACTGTAATATGAGCATTGGATCCAAGATCCCCAGACTCTTGCTTTATTTCCTAAAACATTTCAGTATTCAGTTCACATGCATATGGAAACGCATACTAATTAATGAATGTATGCATATTAGATTTGGTGAACCCTTGCCTGATGATTTCTTATTCCCTGCAGCCAGAGTATATTTTTGGTTTGATGGTTTTGAAGATGCTTTGGGCTACAACCAATTCCAATTATCAACACAGAAAGCTATAATAAGCAGAAACATTATGTGAGGATATGTCATCTTAGGGGAAAATAAATCTCCATAAAGAAGATAGTTGCATGCATACATATACATAGATATTGAAACATAGTCCTTTCAGTAAGCTAAGATTTTGGTAACATTATAATGTTTTTTAATGTTACTATGACTATATATTGAAAGAAGGTTTTTTAACAATTGTTCTAGGTGTTTATGGAATCTAATTTCTATTAATCCATTGGTGTCATGCAATCTCACTACTTATTTAAATGCATATTATAATCCCAAAATCTTCTGTTTTCTGACACGCAAGAATACACCACCGTGCTATAATTTTGTGATTAAAGATATGCAGTTTTTTTTAAATTGTCATCTAACTGCACCATTTTCTGCCTCTGCTGACATGTATCTGAAGCACTGTGCTGGTAAGATTGGCAGGCTTTACTTATGAAAACAATGCAGCCTAAAAAGGGATATAGCTTTCTTTGAAGATAACCTAACCCAGCTACAGGGAGGCTGTGGATGCCAGGGAAGTGTATACAGCGATCAACTGAGAAATTTGCAGAAAGAAAACTCTTTTACTAGGGCTAGATTTTCCTTTGCTCAGGTTTTACAATTAAAACTTACCTGCTGCAGTAAATGAGGGATTCCGCATGATTTGCAAATTTTAGTGGCTTGTATAGACATTAAGGGGGTAATTCAGGAAAGAACAAAGTTACCTTGTGATGCTTCTCATCAGTTCATGACGTGAGTGGTCGCGAGGTGAGCCAAAGTACCTTTAAAGCGTTCGCTGATCTCCGCTTGCAGAAGAATCATCGCAAGGTAACTTCGCTCTTTTCTGAATTACCCCTTAAGTGTTATTATAAACCTGCTAATAAAATAAAACTAATAAAATACTTTTAACCAACACATTTATTCTACTAAATGTGCTGCTGTTTTACACTTTTGTTGATTTCAGCGGTGCAGTCACACTTTATGTTAAAAAATATTCAAGGCATCTTGAAACCTCTGATCCTACCTGGATAAGTTGCCTATGCCAAAATATCTTGCTTGAACAATAGTTGCATTGCCTGACCCGTGGTGTACATAACATAACTGTTTAAGTGAGACAAGACCAGTGCTATTTTTCTTTAAAAAAATCAAGCCCCTCCAGTATTTCTACTGGTAAATTATTGGGTCTCATGACAGTCATGTGACCCAAAGCCAAGTCAGTCCCGGTCAGCAATGCAGCTTTACCAGGCTAAAAAACAATCCTGGAAGAGAATGCACTCAGGGTGTTATTGACTTAAGTGAGAATTTGACTGTTGAAGTGAATTCCCATCACTTTGGGTGGATTTTCTACTTCTTATTGACTAAACAGCGGATTCCCATAGAAAATTCATAACCGCGACAATATCCCCAAAGTAAAGTAGTTGTCTATTGTGTAGTGTGTAGACTGTCGTTAACTGGCAAAGTTGCCCCATCGCAGAGTTTGCTGAACACACAAATATATGGGGAAGTGGCAAATTCACACCTTTTACGAGACAGTTTAGAACTTTAGTCAATAACCCCCTAAGTATCATAATATTTAAAGCTGTTTCATATAGAAAAAATTGTACATTAATTATCTTACCATGTGAAAGTCATTATGCTTAACACTAACAAAGTCTTTTTTTTCCAGGGTCTTATATGGCAACAAAATTACAGACCTTCCCAAAGGTGTGTTTAGTGGTCTTCATGCATTGCAGCTGCTGTAAGTAAGGATTTTACATTAGTGATGTTATTTGTATGAACTTACCCAAAGCCACATCAGAGGTGACAATGAACAGTTGGCTTCTTTACATTGCTGACATGCTTGTTTCATTATTTTTTCCTTAAATATTAAAAACGTTTACATGATTTGGCTTTCATTTCTTTGACCGGAGTCTGGAAATCACAGGGGCTAATGGTTCATTAAAAATGTAATGGTTGTGGTTGCTCAATCCCAATATCGTAAGCAAAAAGATTCTCTGTAGTGAAGGCTTGTAAAGTAATAGGGTGCTTGGAATGAATTGCCTCTGATCACCTATGATTAAGTGCCCAGCACGAAACGCGTAAGGGGGTGCCAATCTTTCTTTTGTTTTTACCTTTTTGTAACTGGATCCTGTTTTAACTAACATGGAATAAAACTTTTGATGTTTTTACTTGTGGGAGTGCTGGAACATTATCTTCATCATTAAAAATGTAACAATTCCCCACACATGCTGAACCCTTACGGGGGTTGTCTTTTATTACAGCAAAAACTACAGAAAGTGGGAAAATATTAAAATTCCTGATAACTTGAAAAACGCTCAGAAAAATGATGTATGTTAGGACTACTTGGGTATGTATCATTATGTACTGAACCATATCTTGGCTGAAAACTCATCTAAGTAAAAAAAAGTACATTTAATTTTTCCCAGTAATCTACAGAAAACCAGACTTAACTTTAAATAACAATGCCTTCTTTTTTCAACAGAAAAGGTCACATGACTGTTAGGGTACCTATTTAGACTAAGGGGGTAATTCAGCAAAGTGCGAACTCACCTCACGATTCTTCGATTCACCTCGGCAAAATGGTTACGCGCTCGCTTCTCTTCTACACACGGACATCAGAGAACGCTTTGAAAGTATTCCAGTCTCAGCGAGGCGACTCAAGTGGTCGCGAGGTGAGGTGAATCCAACTCCAGTACCTTTAAAGCGTTCGGTAATGTCCACATGTAGGAGAGAAGTGAGCGCATAACCATTTTGCCGAGGTGAATCGAAGGATCGTGAGGTGAGTTTGCACTTTGCTGAATTACCCCCTAAGCCTGAATCTATAGCCAAACACAGCTTGCATATCTCTTTAAAACTGGCCAACCATACACACTGCAGGCAAACGTATATGTACCTATCTACTTCAAGTGCTCTCCTGTCAAAGCTAGCTATTTTAAAGAACAGTAACACCAAAAAATATGAAAAATGCCTCAAAATGCACTTATCTATATATTCAATCGGTACTTCCAAAAATTTATATGATATTTAGCTATATAGCTTTAAGCACCGTAGGAAACAATGGGACTGGGCAAGGTTTTATAACCAACATGGCTGCTATCACAAATGATAAAAAACAGACAAGAAAGCAATAAAATTCATGAACTCAACTTCAAAGAAAACATTTTAAAAAGTGCTTTATTTATATAACTGCCATACCAATCCAAATGGGTAATTTTATTTTTTGAGTGTTATTGGCCCTTAAACCTGCATTGAAGCAGTTCCCCTAAATGTATAACTCCAGGTTAATGATTTGGAGACTGTTGTGATTGATAGATTCTGCAGAGGGAGAACAATACTGCCTTTATTAAATTAGTAGAGATCCTCTCGCCCGGTGCCCTGCATCACCCATTGGATATACTCTGGTTCACTTTAACTTGGGACTTTATCAGATTCATAATATTAGAGTTTTTAGTTCTTTAATACCTTTTATTGGCTAACGAAATAGATGGTAAATGCAAGCTTTCGAGGCTCCTAAGGCCTCTTCATCAGGCAGTAATATGGAACTGAGAATGACAATTTTATACAGTTTCTGTATAAAATTGTCATTCTCAGTTCCATATTAGTATCACCTGTACTCTCTTGTCTTTGCTTAAATCTATGGCTAACATGGTGCACAACTCTACTGCCTCTAGTATTCTAATAGGAATAGTCTTGGTTGAGATGGAGCAGGAAACTAGACTTTTTAAAGTTTGCTGATCATGAGGTTGAAGTATGTCATCTATCCTCTATTTTAAAAAATCAGTATTTTAATGTCTACTCATTGCCTCTATTCCAATTCTCTTATCTGTTATGTATATTACTCTATAGAGATTAGCACGTGAATGTTAGGAGTGGTTATATTGTTGCATGACCAAGGGGAACTTGGAATACCAGTTCAACTTGATTGTAATTTTAGTTTGCTGTTTGCATCTCTGTTTGTTCTCTCCTAAATGTATTTGCTTTTGCCGTTTTTCTGCCGTTAGCAATAGCTGTAGATTTTAGTTTATTAAATGCAGCTTGTATTGCTACAAGAAAACCTTAGCTACTGGGAGTTTTCATATAGTCATGCTTTTCTCTGCATTATTACAGTTTATAAATAATTTCAGTTAATTGGATTTGCAGATTTGTATTTTTCTTTGTGGTTTTTAACATATTTCCTCTGGAAAAAAAAACAATGTCAATGTTCGTTATTAAATTATGATTTTATCACACTGATGCAAGAGTGAACATTTCTGGAATTCCTTGCTGGGTGTTTGAGATGATAACTAATATAAACAAGTTCAGCAGAGATATAGAATACAATCTAGTAAGTCAAATCTAGCACAGTACAGAAAATCGGAGAATACTGTGCAAACTTTCCATTATTACTCTCTGGGAAGATATTCATTCTGCTGTGTGCAGTGAATACAAAGATGTTATAAAGAAGCATTTAATAAATCATCGCATGGAACAATTTCAGAGGGATTTTTGCTTTGTTTTATAAGAAAATCTTCTGAGCTGTATATAGTAGCTCCCTCTTCGCCTTTGATAACATTTGCTCAAGACATTTTCTTCATGCAAACATATTGGTCTACTGTATCTGCTATCTCTAATAATAAATTGTATGTGTGTATGTGTTAGAAGACTCCCTTTCAGAACGATCAAAGTATGATCTGTTTCATCAAAGTTATAATATCTGTGTTTCTTAATCGGCAAACTAATATTTATAGTTCTGATCCCATATTTTTCTCCTCCAGACTTCTCAATGCTAACAAAATAAACTGCATCCGAGCTGACACTTTCCAGGACTTGCAAAATCTTTCTTTACTTTCTCTGTACGACAACAAGATCCAGAGTTTGGCTAAAGGCACATTTACTGCACTTCGGGCTATTCAGACACTGTGAGTATCAATGTTGTGTGGCAAGTTCTTTTAAATAACCAATACAGAATACTGAACATTTACACAGTGTAAACTGGTCATATAACAGCATTAACATCTAGTTTGCACAAGTGTAAATGTAAAGCAAATAGGCCACAGTGAATCCTAAAATTGCTTCCTGTCACCATGTGCACACATCTGTAGGGGTCCTGAGCAGCAGCCCACTACCTATCCACTGCTATCATGTTCTATTCTAAGGAGCACATTGGGAGTAGAGTAAGTGCAGCCTGCCAACATTAGTGTAGATTATGGCAGTGCCCATCTTCCTGGCACATGTCATGTGATGATGTGAGTTGTGACCTTAACACACCAGGGAACAATTCAAAGGGGCAGAGCCATTTTGACTCTGAGGGCACACCCTAATGAAAGGGCCTGCCAACCTATGCCTGTCCTAGGACAGGTAATACAAGCATGCTACAGCCACTACCAGCAACAAGCTACAGGATCAAAGATGAAGTAATAAAACACTAGAAGCCAATTTGCATAATAATTAGCACTGTATCTTTGTAAACAAGTAATGTATTTTAATTTCTAGGCATTTGGCACAGAATCCTTTTATTTGTGACTGCAATCTGAAGTGGCTTGCTGATTTTTTGAGAACAAATCCCATTGAGACAAGCGGAGCAAGGTGCGCAAGCCCCCGCCGACTTGCCAACAAGCGCATTGGGCAGATAAAAAGCAAGAAGTTCAGATGTTCAGGTAAGTTCCCAGATTGCACTGGCAGAAAACAGTGTAGTCATCACTGATTCTGACTCGTAAATGAGTTAGTGTATGTGGTGTACTTATAACACTGGACATACAATTCCAGACTGTGAAACATGACTTCTGACCTCAGAAGTTCCAAACTATTGTATAGTATTGTAGAAATTTATGTTCTGGGACTCTGATTATTCTATCTTACTTGAGAGAAGCAAATGTTCCAAAAAAGTCCATAAAGATGATGTTTTCAAAAAAAATTAACAGACTAAAAATAAAACCCAACTTGTAGCTACAAAGAGACAGGCACCAAGCAGCATAACTCCAGGGGTTTAGGACTTCCCTGTTTGTATTTAGCAACAGAGGGAGTCTCCTTAAAGAGAGGACACTGGGACCTCTTTATATCTAGCTAATGGTTCTTTCTTTACTTTTTTACTAAAAGAGCACTACATCACCCTATTTTTAATTATTTAGTTATTCTTTTATATTGCCATTAATATGTCATTACTGAAACACTTCCTTTTCGCACTTTACAAGCAACTGTGCTGATTAGAATGTTCAGTACACCTGCATCTGTCTTAACAACTATCAGGTATGTACAAATGGACCCTGCACAGACAAATGAGCAGGAGATACAAGTATAAAATGGAATCCTTACAATAACAAAGTTAATATATAATAATAATAATATTAATAATATAATAGCATCTTATTTAATTGGCACTTAGAGTGCTGTATTTTCTTGATTATATGCTTGAGTTTTACTTCCCTTGTTCTTCGTTAACCACTTTTCTATGTCTGTATTATAAATGTATTGTTGGATTTTACAGCGCTAGGTAACCTAGCGTCGCTATATAAATAAAAATATACATACATACAATTATTTTGACTAGTGCGGATTAAATTTCTGTATTTGAATGCAGATGCCTGAAGTGTGTGGTGTGTACCCAATATGCTGCTGTTGCCTATAGAGAGGAGTGGAAACCATTTTTCACTTATGGATTGTTTGGAACATTAAGCTAAGGGATGATAAGAAAATTCCAGAAACAGTGTGGAAAAGCTGCTTTTTTCATGGTCTTTATTCACAGTGTTTGGAAAAGAACTGATTAGTAAATTGTATATTTCTGCATAATGTACCGTACACACTCATGCACTTATCTTTTGTCCAATACTTTTTACCTTCTTAAAGAATTGTGTTGGTTTAGAGTTTATCATGTATCATTATGTTTACAGTTAATATAAATGCACTGACTGCATTACAGGCAACATTACTGACGTCACCCGTGAGACATGTTGATGAGGGGATGACATTTGTAACAGACTAATAAATGAGGATGTGCATGCACCAGTCTGCGTGTGTGTACAGTTATAGCGAACACACCAGTGCAAAACTATTGAACTGCAGCACGCAATCCCTTGGCCAGAACTCACCTGAAATGTATTAACATCCAACATTTTCTCTTTACAGCCAAAGAACAGTATTTTATTCCTGGTGAGTCATCTTAGTTTAATATATGCGAATCATAGTGGGTATCAAATTGTTTATTAAAGTGACTGTTTTGATGAATGCTCCACATCTGTAATCTTGTTAGAGAATAAAAAATCAATAGCAATGCAGCACAGCACTTCAGTTGTAAAATATTGTCTTCATATCTTAACAGTTTGTACACTGCGTTTAGCGAATGGACCTGCCTGCCTGAGGTGTTCTCTGTACCACAATTATAAATGGCTAGTGCAGCAATTATGCTGGTTATGGAAAGCCAATGGAATGATTAATAACCAGTCAGTGCACAGTGATCAGTACAGGAGTGTTTTATCCTGTAACATACTCATACTGTACATTGGAGAACCACTGCCTTTTTCCCCATGAAAATCTAGCCACTGAGTGTACCACAGTGTTGTACAAAAGTGACTCCTGGGTTCCGGTCAGAAAGTCAGGGTTAAAATAGAAAACTGCAGCCAGGTTAATTCAACATGTGCAATTCGAGATATCTGAAAGGTCTTAACTAGTTTTCTGAGTGCGCTACCATATAAATTAATAAAAAGTATTGATTCTTTAAGAAAATGTTTGTATAATAAGTTGATTATTTAGTGGGAACAATATATACATTTAAAGTGCGGTGTTACATGTATAGTTTATGTTCCTTTGTTAGAAATAAATATTTGATACCTCTTCTAAAAACATGATGGAAAAGCAATAGGCCAGTACTGTAATGATTCAAGGTTTTAAACCCTTTGATACACAAGGCCTGTTTAGCATTGATATTTATACTGGACTGTCAAGAGTTAAAGAACAGTTTTAAAGTAAAAGTGAGTTACTTTTATATGAAGGAGCATGTGTTATTCCTATTTTTGTGTATTAAATCATTGGGGTGCATCTGTGCTATACAAAAGACAGGGGAGTTAATTAATATAGGCAATCCATAACAGAGGTCAAGTAACCCATAGCAACCAGTCAGTAGTTGGCTTTTATAATAATGCAGTAGTGTATTACATCATACATGTGTATCATAACCATGCCTGGGAACTTTAGGACTGTAATGGCCCATATTTCAGCTCTCTGCTAGTTCATGGAGGCCGGGGTGGGTTTTAATGGCACAAATTGCATCACAGTGGAGGCCATGGTAATCTTGACAGATAGGGCTGCTTTGGGGTAAGAAGGAGCAGGGGGTAGGTGAATCAGGGTGGAGTTAGTGTGGGGATGAGGTGAAGGCCAAGGGAAAGTTTGTAGGCCAGAGGGCTTGATGGTTTCCCTAGAGGCATGCTATTGGCGGTACAAAACCTGGAGTCTCTGGGTTAAATCTGGCAAGTTTCCAAGTCTGGTCATAATGAGTTTAGTGCTTAAAGAGGGTTTTAAAAAGGGGAGGGAGGATGTGTGAAACACAGATTTAGCCACTGTTACTGCTTTGTTCAAACTAATCCATTGCTTCATTTTAACTTTGTTTGTAAAGTGTCTTCTTATGGTTAGTAACCACTGCAAACTGCAGTGTACTTCTCAATGTCATTACACAGTGCCAGTTATAGCTCCTGTGCCCCTACAATGTGCTCATTGCCGCTTGAGCATCATTTCAAAATGCTAGCGACTGCCCTAGTGCCAGAGACAAATAATGCCCAGAGGGGCATTTGCCATTTGTACCTCCTTTTAATATGTCAGCCCTTAAAGTGATGTAATCAATGATGGACTTTCCATTGCAGAAATCACTGATTTGTATATTGTAAGTAAATGTAGCATATGAGATGATTCTCAGTGTGAGGGTAATCTTCCATACTGTGCCAATACCTACAACTAGTCCGCATTAATATAAATCCATTATTTATTTTTTTTAAACCTACATGTCAAATCATATATCTTAAAGCAGTGGTTCTCAACCTTTTTATTCCCGTGACAATATAGTACAATTCCCTGTGATTTGGCGACCACATTCATTAATTATTATTAGGAGACCCCATTCAAACCCTATATTACAGATGGTCTTAGGTGACCCCTGGCAAATTGTCATTCGACCCCCAACAGGGTCACGACCTACAGATTGAGAACCACCGTCTTAAAGGTTTAAAACCCACACCAAATATAATATTCTCCTTATTTACTTACGGAATTATACTTCCTGCCATACCATATTAATGCATTTCTCTTTATAGGTACAGAGGACTATCAGCTAAACAGCGAATGTAACACCGATGTAGTGTGTCCACCCAAGTGCCGCTGTGAATCTAATGTGGTGGATTGTTCTAACTTAAAGCTTTCCAAGATCCCCGACCGTATTCCGCAATCCACTGCAGAGCTGTCAGTATTTTGTTTGGTTTTTTTTCCTTTCTTTCTTTCCAGTCATCCCAACTGTAAACCAAACATGTCAGAGATAAAAAAAATATTTCTCTCACTCACTTACAACATCTCCATTCTAATCTAATTACTAAAGGTGGAACAAATCCATATTTGCTGTCAAGAACTTCTTTGATTTGTCAGCCCTCTAGATTTCACGCATCTGTCAATTGTCTCAGTCACGTAAAACAAATGCATTGACATGAAACCATCCAAACAAAATGAGAAAGAATCAGACATGACTG
>WMED01008521.1:0-16863 GCA_019650415.1 Pipa parva | reverse complement strand
GGCCGGGGGAGCCATGCGTTGCCCTCACCCACACTTACCCACAGAGCTGCGCAGCCACGTGCTGCCGGCTAGAAGAATCAGAGGAAGTGAGACCGGGAGTACCGATGACATATCTCCCGGTCTCTCATTGGCTCATGTGACCGATCGGGTCACATGAGCCAACCCCTAACCCCCGAGAGAGTCACATGTGACTCTCTGCTAGGGGATTCCAGCGCTATTCTGGCGTACAAACTCTGGGTATAGCTCTGAGACCCTTTCAATAGGTACTCCATACCTCTCACGGGGTAGGTGCTTCTGACCACCCGAAGCTACCCCGTGAGAGGTACGGGGTACGTACAGAAAGGGTTAATTGCAAAATGTAAAGACCTCTCTATGAAACTATTTATTGTTGGGTGATCATTTGAGTTTATTTTGACTTTAGCACTGTGCGGTAAAAAACATTGTCATGTAACACTCACATGGTTCATTCTATGTAGAGTTTAGACACAATAAACCTTTAGGTCAAATGGTATTCAATGCAATACTTCAACCATGTGTTCAAGGATCTGCACATAAAGCTTTGGGTGTTGAACCATTTTCTACTGTTTCAAAGATCAGTGTCCTTTCAGCACACACAGAAAGCTATACAAGTGGCATTTGTACAATGAAGGTTCACCAAAGGTTAAAAGAAGAATCTATGAGCTGCTCGAATGGTGTTTATATTGAATGGCAACAGCAGTCCTAGCGAAATTGCTCTCTTTTTCAATGAATAAGAAAGAAGATTGTGGATTGAAAATCCATTTAATTTGTTAGCGCAAAAGTTAAGCCTGCCTCTAGACATTTGGAACATTTTTTTTTTCTGTACAGAATTTCAACTTTCTTTTTATAGCAGAAATTCACTAGTGATTCCCCACCCCACCCCCTGCCTTTTTTTTTTTTTATTTTTAAAGTAGAAAACGGTATAGACGTTTAGCAATTTTGGAATGTCTTTGTGGTTTGTATCTTCCTCTAACGTGACCTTTCATATTCAAACATTTGCCTGCGTATAAATGGATTTTATAAGTCATATATGATTCAAATATGTAACTGTAGGTTGTTTTAAACTGTAAGCATGTTCCTACATTTATATATTTTCAGTAGCTCTATGGTGTATCCTTTTATAATATGATTTAGCTGCAAAATGAGTCCCCCCATACTGTTATGATATATTTTATCTGATAGTATTAAACATAGTACATTCCTTTAAACGTCAAGAATATTATTGATTTTATGTCGGATAGGAGTTGCTTTCTGGTTGCTTACTCTGCTCCTATTAAAATCTTAAAGCATAATTATATATTTGATCCCTTGTAGCTAAATATCCTTTTGGAAGCACAGTGTGAGTCCCTGCCTGCCAGACTATAGAAACTATGTTTCACTGCTTTAAATGTAAGGGGAAAGGAACGTCATTTTTTTAAAAATGTTCCTGTAAATATAAATAAGGAATAATTTCAGCTTTAAGACCTACTTTTGGAGTGTGAGAAAAACATGAAGAGAATAATGAAATCAAGTCAATGAAATGAGCTTATTCTTTTAATGAGGCAAATAATTTGGAAAACAGCTTACCTATTTCATTAGCAGCTGTAAATCATTTGGATAAGAATAGAACTGGCAAGAACAAAGTTTCTGGGTATCAGAACATAGATGGTAAAATCTTGCCGCTTAGCTGAACCAGCATATTGACCTGTTCAATTTATATCTTCTTCCACAAAATTAAATTTTCTGAATAAATAGCCTACATTTGGCAACAGTTCTGGTCATTTCCCCCCCCCCCCCAAAAAAAAAATTCTCTCTGTACTTTTGAAATGATTGTTTAATTGTTCATTTACACCACACACATGTCTTTCATTTGTTCCATTCACATTATTACTATTAATGGTGAATAATGACATTTTTCTGTTTTCGGTGATCAATACTCTGATCAATGCCTTTAACTACAGTTGATTTCTGCCAATTGCTAACACAAATGACTTTAAAAAAATTTGTTTCAAAATGATCCTTTTGAATCAATACATATGTGGCCAATGTTATATGGACATTTGTTTGAACCTGGCTTCATTAAGTATATATTGCAGGTTTTTCTGGCCAAAAAGATGTTTTATTTCTACAGTGTGTTGAGGAACAATCATTTAAATTCAACATAAATTTATGGGTAGAAGAAATATAAAGTAAAATGGTGGAGATAACATTAATTTAGAAGTTCCTTACCTCTAGCATCCCCTAATATTCATGCAGATATGTGCAAGCCGTTGCCATTGAATATAGCCTGTTTATATCCCCTGTTTAATATCACAGTATTGGTACTTTACATCATTGATTCACTAATCAATATATGATCTGTTCAAATCTATATTTAAATTTTTACTTTTATTTAATTAAAACAAAACATGATGTGTGTGTGTGTGGGGGGGGGGATGGATTGGGAGTGAAATTCTGGGTTAAGTTTGGGAGTGCCAATTCTGGGAGGTTTGACGGACCAATGTCAAGGGAGGTTTTGGAAGCCAATGCACATTATCTTGGGAGTGACTACACAGCAATGATAGGGTCCCACTGCTTATATTTTGGGGGGCACTGTACAACATTTGAGGTGGCCTGTGGTGTTAGGCAGCAAAGAGTTATAACCGGAGATGAAGATGTTCAGTTTAGTGACTAAAGAGATACATAGTTAAAGGCCTGAACTTGTTAGTGTAACTGAACTCTATGGAACATAAATTACTATATTCAAATAATCATAGTTATACATTATACTGTAGTTTACTTCACCTCCTTAACTCTGACTGACTGATTAGATTTGCATTATTCTACTGTATACTGTGAAAGGTGCTCTGACTATGAGTATTTATTTACTATGAGTATTTATATTAGTCTTCTATTTTGGAGTACATCCAATAAAACATTTCTTAAAAATACTGACTTTTCATTTTTCCAGTATTCAGTGAACTTGAACCCCCAACATTCAGTGGGTATTTATCATATATTTAGTACTGTACCGATGACATTAATAAACCATGCATGTGTTAGCAATGAAAATGCTCCCAGGGGTTAACAAATACATCACCAACCATAACCGAAAATGTCACAAAGTATAAACAATAGACATTTATACAATTAGAATATTCTTTATTCTAGTATGTGATCATGTAATAACTTTAGAAATTATCAGATTTAAGATGTTATTTCACCCCAAAGCCCTGTAAGTGACTGAATAATTTTCAGCACTGCATCAGCCATAACCTCAACCTGTATCATACAGCAAAACAATTTGATAACTAAGTAAATTCACCAGGAGACCAAACATATATAAATAGTAAAATAAATATATAAAAGTACTGAAGTCTGAAAATGATGCCCAATTATGATAACAAAAGCTCATTTTAGTGTGCTACTGCATAGTTTTACATTTCTCTGCTTAATGTATCTTTGAATGTTAAAAGCTCATATCTCCTCACCTCTCATCAGCAGACTGGTAATGACATTTATTTAAAGGGTATGTAAACACTGTTTATAAAGAAAGCTCCATTTATCTACTGTCAAGCAATATAGTGATTAAGAAACTCCTGACTCACCTCTTAATTCAGCAGAGCCCAATATGCCCCTGTAACTGCTCTCTCCCTCTGAAAGATTTCCCTGCTGTATGTAGCCACACCCCCTCATCTCCCTGACTTCCTCTCTCTGCAGCCGACCGTAGAGTTGGTCAAATAGCTTTGATCTGCGCATGCTCAGGGCTAGGGACAGGCTTTTTAGCTGAGCAGAATGGAAAGTGATTCCCAACAAGACCATGCTCTCTGAGTAGTGAGTGACCATGTTCTCTGAATTGGGAGGCGAGTCTTATTGGCACTATACAGTAAAAGCCTGTACATAGAATGGCCGGGGCAGCAGGGCTGTATAAACAAAAGGCAAATACCATTGATCTCATAATCATTTTTACATTTTAATGTTTTAGTTGGATTTCTACATGTATACATGTCAAATAGAATAATGTTTTATTCAAAATTTTCATACCCTTTAAATCTCACTTGCATATTTATGTTTTAGTGAGGTATAGACTGTTTCTTTGGCAGATTTGATGACACTCTCCACAACAGGATTGTGAGACCATCTGTTTAAGGCGCAGATAGAAGCATTCAATTTTTGAGGTGGTGCAAAATCTCATTTCATCTCAAATCATCATACTTTGTGCCACATAACAACATGGTATATATTCACATTTTTCTTAATTAAGTTAGGAGATCAGTGTTGGGCTGAAGAGCTGAGAAACCATCAGGAAGAGTTATCCCAGTTATTCACCTTTTCCTATGATTTACATATGTATGCTTAACTTATTCCAACCCATACTGGTGGTACCTGCATAATTCACTCTGGAACATGCTACAATGATGCAGGAAGTACAGCTTTTACATTATGGCAGTATTTGCTCAGATCACATGACTTTTCAGTAGAAGTAATTGTGGTCCTAGTTCTGACAGGGTAGGGGACTAAGGGGGGAATTCAGCAAGCTCCGAAGTGAGGCGCGTAGTGTTCGCCTCACTTCAGAAAAACTGAAATGCGCATGCTGATGTCCTGCATGCGAACATCAGCACGCGCATTAAAGGGATTCCCCTCCCGGTGAGGAGACTTGAGTGCTCTTGCCGGGAGGAGAATTCCTTTAATGCGCATGCTGATGTCCGCGTGCAGGACATCAGCATGCGCATCTCAGTTGTTCCGAAGTGAGGCGAACACTACGCGCCTCACTTCAGAGCTTGCTGAATTCCCCCCTAAATGTTGGGAGCACTAATGGTCCCTCTGAGGACTGGAACCAACAATATACTGACAAAGTACGGTTTATCCACAAAACATTAGCAGTCATCTGTAGTGGCAAGAATAAATGGGATAAAGACCTTTACCCCTGTTTCATTGTCTACATTTTCTGAACTCAACAGGTAATACCCCTTTTAATGATTAAGAAGACACAATTTAAATGTCCTACATACATTTTATATTGTTGGTCATCAATCTGAAGAGCTACGACATTTGTGATCAAGTTAAAAGCTGATTCGCTATGCGTAAACAAAAATACTGTTGCTATTATTGAATTGGCCTAAATAACAGTAATTCAGAAGCTTTTCTTGAATGCATTTTTGTGTTGTTTTGTTATTATTTGATTCCTGTTAAGTCTACCCTTCTTCCATGACTTGCAAGTGATTATTATTAATGAGCATCAAGTTCCTTTGAAATAGATATTTTTAAAGATAAAGCAGATTGCTTTTCATTTTAAGACTGACTATAAAAATTAAGCACCTCATTAATCAACCAGATTTCAATTAAATATCACAGAATACAGACATAGTAAGTAGATGTCTTAGCGGAAATTTGATATGGATGGGCTTCTTTGATTTTTCTGTTTTAAAAACATCTTTAAGCTTAATAAGCCAAGGAAACAGCATTTTTGTGCATGCAAATACATATACACACAAATAGATAGATACATAAATAGGTTAGATAGATACAGATAGATACAGATAGATACAGATAGATATACTGTGTGTGTATATATATATATATATATATATATATATATATATATACATATATATACTGTATATGTGTGTGTGTATGTTATGGTAAAGTGGTAAAGTAGTCGTGTTCCTCCACAGATGCAAAAAAATGAGTATTGCACTGTTTGGTGATTCATTTTTTTATTGGACTCACAGAGGGAATTCACTATTCAGCGAAGTGAGCTCCGAATCCTTTGGCTCACTTCGCAAATGGTATTATGCGTTGCTGATGTCCTGCACGTGGACATCAGCGAATGCTTTAAAGGGATTCCAGTCTCGGCGAGGTGACTCTTTTGGTCTCGCCGAGACTGGAATCCCTTTAATGTGCTCGCTGATGTCCGCGTGCAGGACATCAGCTAGCGCATATCAGTCAGTGCTGAATGGTGAATTCCCCTCACAGTCTCTTTAAATAAACAAGCTTTGGGAGGGAAATAATGAAGGAGGGAGAGTGAACCCTCCCAAAGCTTGTTTATTTAAAGAGACTGTTAGTCCAATAAAAAATGTATCACCAAATATTGCAATACTCATTTATATATATAATTTAGGGTAGAGAGGTCGTGTTAGTCCACAGATGCAAAAAATAAGTATTGAAGTATTTGGTGATTTGGTGATACTTGGTACTGCAATACAAATTTTTTTGCATCTGTGGACTAACATGACCTCTCTATCCTACTATATATATACGTGTATATATATAGTATAGTATATATATATATATAGTATAGTATATATATATATATATAGTATATATATATATATATATATTACTTACTCCCATATACATCAATTTAAAGGAAAACTTAGGTTGAACCGCTGTAGTCACAGCTTTATCTATACTATAATTTCCCTTCACTGAGGCAGATTTCACCGAGGCAGACAATGCTTAGGCTGACACAGGAGCCAGCGCAAAGCGATGTATGGAAAAAAAGGGCTCATACATCATCACACTCATTGTGGGGAGTGTTCTCATTGGCCCTGCAATGAATGTGATGACGCTGAAACCCTTTTGTACTGATGATTTGATGAGTGGGTGGAGCTTCATGCTGGCTCCTGTGTCAGCCTAAATGCTGTGAAGTCTGCCTCAGTGCAGTGAAATGACAGCACAGTTCAAGCTGTGTCTGCAACGGTTCAACTTTATATAAGGTATTTTTTTTATATGTCCTTTTTTTGTTACCTTTAGTTCTCCTTTAAGATCCAGATAACCTGTGTATGAACATTTCTTAGATTTATTTGTGAATCAATTAATTTATTTTGTTCAGTAACTATTACATTGAGGCGTAAGTCTCGGTTTATTATTGACACATCCCCTCTGCCCGTTATCTGACCCCATGTTTCGCTCCTGCACTGTATCCCTTGCTCTGGCAGTGAGAGAGAAGCAAGAAGAGCACTGATGTAATCTGCTGCCTTTCTGAAGCCACTGAAAGCTGACTGACCAAATTAGACACTGACTAAGTAGCATTCAGCAAGCTTCCACAGAGGCTACTCTGAAGCACAGCCAGAGCTTCATATTCATAAAGTTTTTAATGTCATTCCTCTTGCTAATCTTTTTAACTGGTATAGAGCATTTTTGCCTGTGCTTTTTTTTGTTCAGACCCTGAACTGCTCCTTTAATAGGGAAGTGACAAGCACAAGCTTTCACAGAAATTGTTTTCAGGGGGAGGGTATGGTGCCAGACTTGGAAGTATCTCACTACTATAATAAAGATGGTGGGGGCCATCCATTATAGACAGGGGCAGTTCTGGTCCTATGGGCGCCCTGGCTGAACCGCCCCTCTGCCCCCCAGCACGCACACCCGCCTGGTGTCCCCAACTCACCTCCTTCAGCGTTCCAGCGACGCTCCTCCTCTGAGCGCTGCTCCACAATGAGGTAAGTGGAATGCGACCTCGTTGTGGAGCGGTGCTCAGATGAGGAGCGTCGCTGGAACATTGGAGGAGGTAAGTTTGCGGTGGGCGATGTGGGCGACAGCACCCCTCAAATAGATTGCGCCCAGGGCAGTCTCCCACATCGCCCAGCGCTAGAACCAGCCCTAATTATAGAGATGCTCTTGTTATGCACCTCTGGGGCAGCAGGCTGCTGTTAGCAGCATGGGAGGTTGGTGGCCATTGGCTACCTTGATCTTTCGGAGGGACCCCAGATAGATCTCCATGGTTACAAGTACTGCAAAGGAATGACTGCCTTTGCCAATTCCGTTTTGGTGTTACTGGTTAGTTTTATATACAAATAGCTTCTGCAAGTAATGTCATTTTCTCTCTCTTTCTATTTATAAAATATAATTGAGTATGTGAGTAAAGAATAATTTAGAGCATAAAGGATAGCTAATAATAGAAGACAATCAATGTTTCCCAGAAATAATCAAATAAATGTGTTTTTATTTTATAGCGCGGGATGTGGTATCCAACCTCAACACCCATGGAATTACTAAAGCCACAGATTTCATTTGGATAGCACAACTTCGATACTACTGGGAGGAAAACAATGTCATTGTGCGAATGGTCACCACCAGTGTTCCATATGGATATGAATATTTAGGGAACTCAGGGAGACTTGTTCTGACACCTCTAACTGACAGATGTTTCAGGTATTTATTTGCTAAGAAATGCAAAAAAACCCAAAAAACAATAATTTGATTGAGCTTTAATTTTATTTATAGAGGTCAGGCAAACTATTTCAGATATCTGAATTTAGAAATGATTTGTAAGGATTGAGGGGGTTATTCACTAAGGTGTGAATTCGACTGTCGAATTCGCAAACAGCAGATTCCCAAATCCACTACAATTTCCCCATTGTAAAGTCATGACAATTTTTTTATTTTAAGATTGCGACAATTTTCCCATAATAAAGTCGCGACTGCGGCAATATTCTCATTATAAAGATGTGACTGCGACAGTAGCAGCCTATTGCAACTGTCTTTATCTGGCGAATTCGCACCTGCACGCAACAATTCGAACCTTAGTGAATAACCCCCTGAGACTAATAGGGGCATATTCACCAAACCCTGAATTGTCATGGTATGTGTGAATTTGTGATGATTCATCACTTCTCCCACTTTGCTTATTCGTCTTAGATTATTACTTTATGCAATGTGCAGTATACAGGCCCAATTAAGGCCTTAATTAACCAACTTAAAATCTTTTTGCTTGTGAATGCAACAATGCTTTAGGAATTGATCACGTGTTGAAGTACAAATTTGCTAAAGTTGCTGCCATGAATTCACTGATGTCACTTCGCCGAGACTGGAATCTCTTTAAAGTGTTCGCTGATGTCCATGTGCAGGACATCAGCGAGCACATAACAGTCTGTGTGAAGTGAGCCAAAGGATCCGGACCTCACTTCGCACTATTGGTGAATTCCCTCCAAAGAGGTGAATTCGGAGCAATACACCTAGTCATATTTGCACCTTCGACACACTCCTCCTCTTAGTCAATAGTAGAAGTACCTGTGCAAAACACATGCAAAATGATGTGAAGTGCTCCAAAAGTTTGCAACTATCGTAGATGCCAGAATTGGTCGCATATTTACCACTTCGTAGAGTTTGCTGAATAAGAAAACATGTCAAGAATAGATGCAAACTCACAGCTATACACGACTATTCAAAATTTTGACAATGAGGCCCTATGTGTGGATAGCTTTGATATTCACCAATGGAGAGTTCAGCACCAGTGGAAAGAATCAGAGACAGAAAGATGAGGAAATAGTTAAAAGTTGAGCAATTTGACGGATTCATTTTGAATGTCAATAGAATGTATTATGGAGAAAGGCATGGCCTATGGAAATAAAGGCTGCAGAGAGGGTACAGGCAATAAGCAAAGAATAGAGGCCATGTGACCCGGCTGAATGAAAATAATTAGCTACTTTGATTACTTCATTTTCAGTACATTAATCAACACGATTATCTGGTTATGGAAGAATGAGCTTTGAAAGTAGGAATTTGCACACGGGATAATATAAAGATATAGTTAGACACTGAGAGGTAATCAGAAGAGGAGAACTAACTTGTCTTTTATAAAGGGATGGAAGGTTCCACGTTGGACCATTTAATAATAGTTTTATGTTATAAGCATATTATAAGGAATCAAGGAAGGTGCCAAAAGTAATAGTTATAGTGAAGAGGTTAAACATTCCTTTGTTTTATATTCCTTATAATACTATTACAAATGTTTCTGCAAAAAGAGAGACACTTTCTAAATATATATTTGGAAAACAAAAAAAAAACAAAAAAAAACCCCAAGACATCTAATAGATTTACAGCACCTTTTAGTTACGTCAAGGTGAACAGGGATGGAAATATTGATTGTATTTTGAAGCAAGAAATCATTCAGAAAAGAAAAGCATTAAACATTTCTGCTTAGCCCAATACTGATTTAACAAACATAAATTGCAAATATATATATATATATATATATATATATATAGTATATATATTAGATTAGATTTATTGTCACTGGGAGTGTATAAGTACACACCAGTGAAAAGCATAAAGTTGTCATACTTCGGTAAACTTGGTAAAAATGTCAAACTTCTATAGTAAACTGTGCTTAGTTACAAATACCTGGGGGATCTCAGTAGGCTTGAGTACCAAATGTCCAGCTTCTTCTTTGACAGAAGGTATGGCAATTTGAGGTGATAGTGTCCTTGCCATGTAGGCTAGAGGAAATTTGCTGTCTTTGTCTCCTTGTTCAAAACTACACTATAAAGAATATAATACGTTTTTAAATGTAAGATCAGTAAGATTTCTGTCAAGTATGTTTCTAGCTTTTAGGAAATTTGGGGTTATTTATAATCCAAAATCATTTTTAGTCTCCCAATGCATTGACAATAAGATCACTTGGCGACTGTAACACAGCCAGACACATGGAACATTCCCTGTGTACCTGGATCTTTAGATTTATTTCATCCCTGTTAGTCCAGAATCTTTGAGCCTCATTGATTTAAGTCCAAATAGTCACGTAGAGCTGTGAATTCGTGTTTATTCTCTACTTCCCCATGTTTGCTCATTGAGCAAGCTCTGCAATGTGGCAAAAACACGACCAATTTAGGCTATAGAGAGACTGATGTCACTGCCCTTCACTTGTCTAATTCACACCACACCCCATGACTTCTCATCCTATTTCTATCTGACTATGACACATGATGCATCTGACAGCAATCGCTGCTGTCTGCCTGTTTGACAAGTGTATTCTCCTGAGAAGTGAATTTGCGTCTATTTTGGCAATGTGACTTGAATTTTAGCGAAGCGAATTCAACAGGTAAATTTGAACTTTAGTCAATGAGAGCCTTTATCCCTGTAGGATCAGCTTGTTTCAGAATGGACATTACAGCATGCTTAGTCAGTCAGCTGCTGGTGCACTTGACATTTTTAGCAGTATTTTCATAACTTATACAATTATACTTAAAAACATCTTCATAGAGACTTCATAAAAGGTGTTCTTTTACATTATTTTTATATATAAATACAGATAGACCTACCAACAGGAGGCTAGAAGAGCTTCTACTGTGGTTGACCCAGCCATCTCAGATAACTGAAACTGATGTCAGCACTGAGCTATGTAACTGAGCAGTTTGCAGTGTAACTGGGTTGTGAGAATAAATGCACATTTTGGGTCAGATTACTCAGGGGTCGTATGATTTCTGATAGCAGCCTTGATTAGAAATACAAACAGTAGAAATACATTTTTTATGTTCATTCATTTAGGACGAACTAGTGCTCTTTTAACACTGACTTCAACAGCTGAAAATCAGATACAGTGTTTGTGGAGCAAATGTTAGTTTTTCTATAAAACTGCTTTCCACATCATGGCATGATCCCCCTAAACACACATACAAATCTTTCTACTATGTGTCTCCAGAGCCAAACTCTACAGTTACTGTTTTCATTACAATAATTACAAGTTGGATAAATTAATGTTGTATATTTTACTCAATCTCAGTGTATTCCTCTGGTTCCCCCTCCACCATTTCCTATATCAACAAACATACACATTACGATAAACACTGACACACACCTGCATATTCACATCCCCAGTGAGGCACATAAGTGAACATAATTAAAATGATCTGTAAATATTTCTGATTTACCAACGTATGCCATTTCACAGCTCCCAAATTATCATATGATTTAGACTTAAAGTTCAAGCCGTGAATATCTGAAAGGTATTTTGAGGTGCGGGAGAAGAGGGGCCTCACCTACTTTGCTACCCAGCACAACATTCAGCAAAGTACTTGATATTTACATTGTACAATTTAACCTTTTCTGGTTAAAAAAAAAAAAAAAAAAAAGACCAGCAGCTGTTTCCGTAGGTGTACTGGGTGCTAAAGATTTCCCATAAGACCTTGATCAGCATACTATCTAACTGTCAGGAAATATTGAATCTTCTTCTTACATTATGTTGATTATACTTTCCAGAGGGAAAGGCCCAGCGATAGCAAATAATTGTTATATACAATATATTATTCCCACTATCCACAGGCAATTTTTAGCTCATTGGATCCAATTTCTGATTTTTCTATCTAAGCAGTGCTGAAGCAGTTTGCTGTATTTAAAATGCCATATATGCTTATGCACATCTAACCCATGCTTCAATCTAGTTGTCTGGCATCCTCCCCCCCCTCATGTCCACATGTTTGGAGTGGGGAGGAGATAGATCATTGCATGTGGGGCAGCATAACTATAGAATACATTAAAGAGGCAGGCAACCTATAGAAAAGTACCAGCAGGCACTTCACTCTCTGGGGGGCGTACACCCAGTGCCGGCTCTGTCATTAGGCAGAATAGGCAAATGCTAGGGGCGCCGGGGGACTTGGACGGGGCGGGATGGGGGGGGCGCTGGGGGAGGGGGGTACCTATAGGGCCAGAGCCGGCTCTGAGTACACCCTAAATAAGAAGGGGTCCTCCCACCTAGGATGCCATATTGAGAGAAGCTGCAGAAAGACAAGTTCCCACCCACCTCAGGTGTACAAACATTTAAGGGATAAAGGAAGATTATTACCAGTATTTTGTATATATACTGTATATAAAAAGAAATTAAAACAAAAGTTCATATTATATGTTTGAAAAATGTTTATATTGAATTGTCACAGCTTGGAGGTTGTATAGCACTGACATTGAAAATGATGATATATTTTGGTGAGTTAAGGGCTATTCTGGATGAGCGCCAATATCTTATGGCATTGGTCTTCTACCCAAATAGTTGGTTATGGTATGTTGGTAAGTTATGGCTATCCTGGAGGAGTGCCAATGACTTACGGAGTTGGTTCCCTACCCAGATAGTTAGAGACACCTGGTTAATAAATGGTTAACACACGTCTGTTGCTTGGCAACTGCTGGTGCAATAATTTGGTATTAAGATCTTCGATATTTAAAATTTAATAAAGCTGTGGCCAACTATTTCACCAGTGCTGGTGTAAATTTAGTTTATTCCATACTAAAGAAATTATCAGATTATTGTAGGTGTTCCCACATAGCTTGCCAAGTTATGAGGCCCTCGTAACTAAAGTAAGTAAAAAAAATCATTTGTGTTCTGTCCATAAATGAGAATGGGAACAGAAAACTATATCTATGAACATTCAAATTTATGTACACTTCAGTTTACCATACTGTTAATGGCGGAATTAACTGCATCTAATTTGAAGAAATCCTGAGCAGCCTATTTGGTCATATAGCGACAAAAGTTTAGTTTAATAAATGACGCTAACAGGAGCATGGTCTCTGCTTACAAGTTGGGAGAGCAGCAGTGTAATAATTATTGGCGTGCCTCCATCCAGAACAGAGATAACGATAATAACGAGGTGCGGAGTGTTCACTCACTTCAGACTGACTGAGATGTGCTCGCTGATGTTCTGCATGCGGACATCAGCGAATGCTTTAAAGGGATTCCAGTTTCGGCAAGGCAACTCTTTTGGTCTCGCCGAGACTGGAATCCCTTTAATGTGGTCACTGATGTCCTCATGCAGGACATCAGCGAGCGCATATCAGTCAGTCCTAAGTGAGGCGAACACTCCGCACCTCACTTCGGACTATCCTGAATTCCCCCCTATAAGCACTTTGTGACAATTTGCCATATCTCTGTGACAATAAAAAGTTTAGTTAATAAACAGAATTAGCATTGCAACATTTATTGGAAAATAAACTCAAATTTGGGAGTTATTCACTATGGTGCGAATTCAACTGTTGAATTCACAAACAGCGGATTCCCATAGCAAATCCGCTACAATTTCCCCATTGTAAAGTCACAACAATTTTTTTAATGTTAAGATTGCGATGATTTTCCCATAATAAAGTCGTGACTGCGACAATATTTACATTATAAAGATGCAACTGCGACAGTAGCAGCCTATTGCGACTGTCTTTATCTGGTGAATTCGCACCTATATGCAAAAATTCGAACTTAAGTGAATAACCCCTAAAGAGTGTCACAAATTCACTCTTTCATGAATCAGCCCCTAAATGATCAGGGTGATCTAAGCTCTGTTTCCACTTTCCCTAGATTAGCAGACTTCAAGTTAACAACAAATATGTCTTCAAACCACCCCCACTTAGTTAATTATCATATCATCTCCATGTGCAAATATCTCTGGGATTTCTATCAAATTTATATTTAACTTTTTCTAATATTCGCTCTATTACACCAGGAATTGCTGATTGGTTGTTAAGGGTCACTAGACCTCTGTAAACGAGTGATCCGGTGATGAATTGCCCCGTCTGTATTTGTTTGACATCAGCATGCTTAAAATAATAACACTAGCAGGGAAAATGGCACAAGAAAAGTCTGACATGTGACAAGTGATATTGCAGAAGTCATCTAGTAACGCTGGCTGCACTGCTGGCCTCTGCGAACACTTAGAAATTAATGTGTTTCAAAAGGTTAGTACATGATCTGGTCAAAAAATATTAGGGCAAATGTTACACTAGGGCTGCTATGCTATTATCCAGCAGTAATTTGCATAAAACCCAGCCTTATTATGTGGGATTGGGAAATGCCAGGGTGGGGCCACATTCCATTTCACAATTTTCTCAGTGGAGCACTAAACAAACATATTCCATTTTACACCGCTATATGCCAGCGCCCTGTCTATTAAAATCATTGTGTCAGATGGCGATGGATTTTTTTTTTCACTAACTTTTTTCCTTAATCTCTCTAACTTTTCTCTAACTTTTTTTTCTCTAATCTTATTAGACTTTTATTTGTTGTTTTACAAACATTTTTTGAACCCTATACTTTTATAGTGTTTCTGCAGCGCCTCCTTTTTTCAGTAGTTCTAAAGAAGAACTAAAGTTAAAAAAAGAAAAAGAGATATTAAAAACTTACCTTATATTAAGTTCCACCGTTGCAGTCACAGCTTTATCTGGACTGTAATTTGTCTTCACCGAGGCAGAGCTCACAGCGCTTCGGCTGACACAGGAGCCAGCGTGAAACTCACTTATTGAATCAGCGGTGCAAATGGGTTTCAACATCCTCATGTTCATTGTGAGGCCAATGAGAACGCTCCCCGCAATGAAAGTGATGATGTTGAAATACATTTCCATACGCCGGCAGAGCTTTGCACTGGCTCCTGTATCAGCCGAAGGGCTGTGAGCTCTGCCTCGGTGAAGACAAATTACAGTCCAGATGAAGCTGTGACTGCAACGGTGGAATTTAATATAAGTTTTTAATATCTCTTTTTTTAGTTCTTCTTTAAATGCTTTCTTTTTGGCATTTATAGCCCTAATTACATTTTTATTCATCCATATATGTCTGCTCTTGTTTCTTTCTCTTTTATTACCCTGTGGAATACACCTCTCGCAATGAACAAAATGAGGACAAAATTGTGTAATAGTGACATTGCATTCCTTGTGTAATGTCCACTCCTACAATCTTCTGACAAGCAGTGCAAGCAATTTAATATTCCCTAAATGATGTTCTGCCGCATTAAACTTTATTTATCAATGTAGTTTACCACTTCTTTATTTTAACACGCTAAGAATGTTCTATTTTATCAGTAATTGCCCTTTAATGATATTCTTGTGATCCTGTTTTATGGCAGCGACAAACTTTAAATGCATTAAAAGCTGTTAACAGCACATTTACTGATACAAAGTGTGCCTAATGATTCACCCTTGGAATTTTATCACAATGTCCTCCTGTCAGACAGCATTTCTACTAAAGTGTTTTGGTGTATCACTAAAATAATGTCATCCTGCCATTTCCCGACAACAATTAATGTAACGGCATATACGCGGGGGCTCCAAGATTGTTTGTGATTTGTTGTTTTCTGACAGGGCTAATACATTGAAAGCAGCATCAAAATTACAAAACAAGAGTGATTCAAATACCACCTGTCTTTTATGGTCGAACAGCCATTTATTCAACGCTTCTTCTTTAACACAGTGCGAAGTGACCTTTGCGTAAAACGGCGATAAAATGTTTTTTCCCTGTCATCGTGGTAAGAAAACATTAACCGACTTAAAAAACAGAAGTGGAGAAATATTGAAGCACAGAAAAAAACAGCAAAAGATTAATTTATACAGATGTGAAGATGCATAATGTGACATGGACAATATTTATAAGCCTATTGAGACTTACATCTGCCAGAATCAAGATGGCCACATTTACAGATTATGCAAATTACCTCCAAGTGCCAGAATGGCTTATTTATAAAATGATAGGAGCAGCATGGCATGTTCTGACTTGCTTTAGTAAGGAGATTTTGAGGGGTTTTTTTTTTCTTCCAATCTTAAATTTCAGATCAGATCTGTGCTTGGCTTGTGCTCCTAAACAAATAATGCTCATCCGGATCAATATTCAAAGAATAAACCCCATTTAGTGCATGAGGTGTACAGAATATTCAGGGGAATTCATTAAGAGGGGCAAACTTTATAATGGTCTAGTAACCTGGAGCAGATAAACAGAAGTTGTCTTTTATTTTTCCTGCTTCCTTAGACTAAAGAATACTGACTTCTGATTGGTTGCTATGGGGTTAATAGACCTGAAAATGATTGCCCTGTTGATGAATTCCCCAAATAATGCTTTGTGTTGGCACTCAGCCTTCCTTTGTCAGATATGTGATGCTCTGTCTCTAATGGTTAAGACCCAGACCTTTGAAAACACTAGTATATGTACTTTAGACTTCAGCAGGAATATTGCACATATCTTACTGTTGCGCTGTGGCCTTTTATGTGCCTAAATGTTATTTGAATGAACCAATTAGATATTTCACTAAATTTTTTTAGTCAGGGGTGGAATTAGTTGTTCTCAGGTTGCATTTGTGACCAGACAAGTGACATGATCATGAGCATCTTTAGTAGATAGTGCAAGATATTAATCTGTATATGTGT
>WMED01008520.1:0-16864 GCA_019650415.1 Pipa parva | reverse complement strand
TACAGTATATATATATACTGACTTAAGAGGAGTTGTAAGTGGGTATGTGTTTCAGCTAAATCCATCCTGGTTGTGATCACCTCTCCAATATAGGATTAAGCGAGTCTGTATACCCCTGTTCAGCTCATTACCATGTTTCCCCAAAAATAAGACAGGATCTTATAGTAATTTTTGCTCTGGAAGATACGCTAGGTCTTATTATCGGGGGAAATATGGAAATAGTGGCTGGGCTGGCCTTGGGAGAAGCGCCGAACTGATGCACTCCTCTTCCTGCTCCCAGCTTGTGAGACACTGGCGTTAATCGGGCAGACTCTGGAGTCACGTAATTGCTTCAACGCTCTTCATCCCTCTCCCTGCAACTTCAGGGCATTTAAATCCTGGCACCTACAACTCCTGTCCTGTAAGGTCTGCAGTTCTAGGGACTCATAACTCTGCCAGATAGGGGACTCATAGGGGTGATAGCCCTAACAGGGGGAAGCTTTAAAAATAACTGCAGCTAGGACTTATTTTCAGGGGAGGCCTTAAATTTCTAAGCTATGAAAAAAATACACTAGGTTTTATTTTCAGGGATGTCTTATTTTCTGGAAAACACAGTAGGTCCTCTACAATTGATTTCTGCTTTTTTCTAAAAAAAAAAAAGGGGGTCACACACATCTTGTTCTGGTCCATATCCATACTGGGTGCAAACTCACAATCTTATCTAGGTCTATTGTGCATGCCAAATACAAGTACTAATCAATATGATTTACAATTAACTGTAAAAGCACTTACTGGTGGTCGAGGGATTGGCTTTTGTGGTTTCTTTGATCCCAGCTTTTTCATTGCATTATAATACTTCTTTTGTTCTTCAGTCATAAAAATGTCCTGACCTCCAAAGTAAAGGATAGAAGAGAAATCTGATCAAAATCTTGTGTTTGCATTGCATTGCAGTCTAGGTAGAGTCTTAGGGGGGAATTCACGATAGTGCGAATTGAGGTGCGGAGTCTTTGCCTCACTTCGCACTGACTGATATGCGCACGCTAATGTCCTGCACACGGACATAAGCGAGCGCTTTACAGGGATTCCAGTCTCGGTGAGGCAACTCTTTTGGTCTCGCCGAGACTGGAATCCCTTTAAAGCGCTCGCTTATGTTCACGTGCATGACATCAGCGAGCGCATATCAGTCAGTGCGAAATGAGGCGAAGACTCCGCACCTCACTTCGCACTATGGTGAATTTCCCCCTTAATCAAAAATTAAAATACATCCTTTTTTAGAAAGTAAGGATCTGCACTAAATATGTACAATTAAAATATGGTTAGTGCAAGGCCTTATCTTTCAAGTTATATTGGGAAAACAATGTTAACAAAACTGCCAATTTTGAGTGATGAAGTTTGAACTCAATGTGCCCCAAATCCTTAGTAACTATAAATCAATTTTGTGGAAAGTGAGCTCTAACGTGAGAATAATATTAACACATGGATTTCTTTATTAAAGTGGATTTTGATTTTAGGGTATGAGTTACTTTAAAATATGCTTGGATTTTGATTGGATATGAATGGTGTAAAGTTTTAAATACTCATCTTTTTTTTCTGTTGGTTGAAGTTGTCAATAATAACACCAATGAATAGATTCAGAGTGAAGAACGAGCCAAAGATGATGAAGATAACGAAGTATAAATACATATAAAGGTTGTCTTCGTATTTTGGCTGCTCTGTTACCTGTAAGATTGTGAAATATTTCTTGAACTGTGCAATAACTTTTCTCTTATTTATTTAAAAACAAAATTAAAATGTTTACTGGTGTCCTTAAATCAAGGTATAGTATACCAACAACTGATCAGCAAATATCCAATAATGGTCTGTTCCATGTAGGAGGAATCAAATTGGTGATAGATAGGGTTATGGTATGGTCCATACTACTTCATGCATTACTGCACATAACTGTCTGTATTTAACTTGTCATTCTCTATGTTTATATGTGTATATATTTATATGCTGTGTTTTCAGCACTACACAATATATTTCAAATTGCTAAATTTTAACATTTCCATGTTCAATGGATTGAATTATGTTTCCTGCTAAATTAGAACTAGGATTCATCAGTTAATTATGTGTCTTTTTGGATTTGATAGTGACATCCATAGATATGTATATTCAAAGGGAAGAACCTGACTCTTCTACATGGTAGCTGCACTTTAAAAACAGTAAACATATGCATACCAACCTTTCTTGAGTCAACTGCAGCATACATAATATCCATCCAGCCTTTAAATGTTGCCTGTAAGTCAAATACTCTCATTAAACAATACTCAATGTTGGAAACAAAAATTATTTTTAATAGTAAAATAGTAAAACACAAGTGAGCAAATTCCAAAATTGAATTTGTATATTAATATGTGATTAACTGTCCTTAATTATCAAAGCATACCTGTCAATAACATTATGTTCACTCCTTTGATTAAAACATTAAATGACAGTAGTGGTTATAAATTTGTGGCTTACACATGAATTTGACAAAAGAGAGCTGAGGTGGCAGTCTTGAGCCCCTTGGAGTCCTCCATTTCACATTAAAAGGGAAGGCTTGACCAGGCTAGAGGCCTTGACCAAGCCAATTCCCTAGACAATAGTAGTCTATTGGGTAGTGAATCTAGGAAAATGTATTTAAAATTACTGTCACCATTGTTACTAGGTCAACAAATAAACTGGATTCCTAGCTTTTTCATATAAGTTCCACTTTTACATAATGATTGCATAAGCAATCCTTACCCCAGCCCTCTCAAGACCACAAAAAATACATTTTTACATGCCCTCTACCTTACTTTAGCCAACAACAAAAATAACAGTTGCTAAAACACACTCCAGATTCCCTGCGGTGTTTTTGACCTGTGGATTAAACTAATGGATGTGCTGTTCAAATGCCAAAATTGGTGAAAAATTGCATGATTTGCTGGAAGCAGCTAGGATGTGATAAGGGCTGGCCACTGTAGGCCAGTCCTCTTATCAGTGTAAATGATCATTCGTCACTAAAATAAATGAAATGGAAAAATATTTATAAAATAAACAAATAGACCTCAGGAATATAAAGCCTCTAGGATTTTCAAATGTAACCTATTTTACATAGAACATTGTTAGTCCAACAGTATTACAACATATACATTACAGCTATACATGTTCTAAGCATATTAACTAGTATAAATCATGTGGAAAAGGTAGAAATACATATTTTACTTACCACCTGAAGCAAAGCAAGATATCCTGCACCTACATTGTCAAAATTGACCTTAACATTCTTCCATCTAGCACTTTCATTTGCACTTATCAAACGCAGGCATTCCGATTGGTTGTTTACTTCTGTATTGAGGAACATTTCACCCGTAGTAGTGTTTACACAATGGTAATATTTGCCAGCAAACAGATTTACCCCCATGATGCTGAAAATCAGCCAGAATATGAGACAAACCAGAAGCACGTTCATGATGGATGGAATAGCACCGATCAGGGCATTCACAACCACCTAGTACAATAATTAGGAAAAAAAAATATTAGTTCTAGGAATTGGTACCGAAAGACCATTTTAGCAGCTCTGATAACATGAATGGAAAAAATGAGTAAATAAATGAATTCATCTATTGCGATGGATGATAAGACAAACATATTTAAACTAAATTAAAAAAAAAAAAGTCTATGAAAACGGAATTTAAACAATAAAAAAAACGCAAGACCTGGCAGCAGAAAGATGGAGTCACAAAAATGTGAACTGCAGAAAAAAAAGAGATATAAATTAAAGAAATAAATAATGCACAACATATTTTCATTCAAATAACTCAAGAACTCATGATGAAATATGGTTCAAAGGAGAAACAGCTCAAAGTAAGGTAACAATGGGAACGAAAATAAAATAAAACGAAAAATAATTAAACAGTAAATGGAAAACAGTACAACATATAAGGCAGCCTTAGTTACAAAACATGCAAGAAGGTAATCTATTGTACAAGCAGTATGCTACATTTTCTAGAACTGGTGACATGCAGTACAGCCAAAATTGCCACTGTGTCTTTTACAGTTTTGATTTAGAATGGGTTTCATTATACTAACAATACTAAACTAAATCCACCACAACTCCACTAGCTGGCACATTTTCGTGAAGGTTTAAGTATTTATGTCAGAATTCCTCTGCTGCTAATAATTTAGGAGGTGTGTGCATCTATTGTAGAGGGGGCTGTAAAACAAATTATCTCTGGAGGAATTTTATAATGTCCAGGTGCAATGCATCTGAGCTGTTACAATCCTCAGCTTATTGCCTGGGGTGAAATAACGGGCCCCTTGTGTGGAGTTGGGATTTTACAGCCTGTAAAATTCCAACAGCACTGGCACGGCCTATAATAAAAATGTTCACACATTAAATTTTCATGTTCTTGGTAATGAAGCCCCATTATCTTCTAAATACTAAGCTATGGAAAATATAAAGATAACACAACAATGGGCAAAGTAAATTAAAATGAAAAATAGACATCAATATATATCGTTTGGAGAGAATGATGGGTTTTATTTGGTCCCATTTTTTACAAAATATATGGTCATAGTATGTGGAAATTGTTAGAGATTGAAGCCATGGGATATTTGGATAGCATGAGAGAGAAGGGACAGATCTAGAAGCTTTTGGGGGGTTATTGGCTAAAGTGAGAATTTGATTGTCGAATTCTCAAATAGTGGATAACCATAGCAAATCCGCAACTGCGACAATATACCTATAGTAAAGTGGTGACTGCGATAGTAGCAGTCTATTGCGACTGTCTTTAGCTGGTGAATTCACACCATTATGCAACAATTTGAAATTTAGCTAATAATAACCCCTTGGTTCTCTAGTTATGCTAATAAGGTGTGCTTCCACTTCTTCTGCCAATAACACTGATATTTGCATTTATGTAGTACAATGCATTGTAATCTTGAGAGTAATTTGCTGGGCTGGGAAGGGAGCTCACATGTTGTACATCTCTGACAAAATCTAATGGGAAATCAACATAAAAATCAAAAAGAAAATTTTAGAGAATCGACTATTTTGAGTTGTGAATGGATACTTCATTCGACTAGTAGGCCTGGAGTTATTAACAAGATGTAGACAGATGCTTAGCAAAGTCAAAGAGAATAAAAAGAAAAAGCAAAGTATATGTTTTAAGGAAATGTACTGTTATTGGTACTGTATATAATAAAAATCATTGCTGCAATTTCCAGCTTGAACTCATTATTCAATAAATGACCACCCAGTTATGTTTAATACTGGCAACTGGCTGGAATTGCATGATCACCACTGAATGAATTTAAAAGTAAAAAAATGTCACTGTGTATCAGCTTCAGTTATGCAATACAACCCAATTTATTTGCTTCATAGATAAAGAGGAATATAGGTTTTTTTTATCTTTGGGCTGTTGGATAACGAGGCATGCATTGTAGGAAGAATAGCATTCATTTTAATATTAGTTAAGTGCATGTTAGAGAAGTACAGGAGCATTAATAAACAATCATGCCATGCTGAGCTATGTTCCTTTTTGTACTACCGCATGCATAGAATTAACTGGATCACATCTTTATCTTATCAATATTAGATTAGATGTAGCCAACTTCCCTTTATTTTATATAATAATCTTCAAACACTTGTAATACAGTCTCAATAATGAAGTTAATAATTTGGTCCATATCCTGTAGTTCCTGTTAAGGTAACTTTTGTCAACTTGTAAGGTTTGATTCATCATGAACGCATGAAGACATTTTATTTTTCACATGTTCCTATTTACAGTTGTTATCCGGGGTATCAGGGAGCCTATTTACTACATCATTTTATCCTAAGAAGGTATGTGGGCTTCCTGTTACTAAGGAGAAAAGAGGTCCCACCTAAAGCTGCAGAAAGAGCTTTAAAGAGATTAAGGGGGAATTCATGATAGTCCAAAGTGAAGTGCGGAGTCTTCGCCTCACTTCAGACTGACTGATATGTGCTCGCTGATGTCCTGCATGCGGACATTAGCGAACGCTTTAAAGGTATTCCAGTCTCGGCAAGACCAAAAGAGTTGCCTCGCCTAGACTGGAATCCCTTTAAAGCGTTCGCTGATGTCCACGTGCAGGACATCAGCGAGCGCACAACAGCGTGTGCGAAGTGAGGCGAAGGATCCGGACCGCACAATGGCGAATTACCCCCTCGGCAATTAGTCTTTATTTTTTAGCCTCTCTCCCAACTGTACTTTCTATTTGTTTTTATAACCAGAGCTTTTATTTATTTATTTTTTTTATGTGAGCTGGAGTTTTATGTTTTATTGAAATTTAATTTACATATAACAAACCAGAAAACTACTTACTACATCAAAGAAATGTATATTTAAATGGGCCTTATCCTATCAAACTATAGACACCTTTAATTAAAGATGTGTATTTACACATCAGGAGTATTTTCTTGGAATAGAGATGAATGCTCTTTTGTTTTCAAAAAATGAAGCTCACATTCTTATTAATAAACAATTATCTACTGATAAATATGAATGTCCAGAATGTTTTATGTCTATATTTTTTGCTAGTTATTTAAAGTAATGTAAGCCTTATAACTTCAATGTATCTACATTCCCTTTAACTTATTTTACGTACCTGCAAAGCTAATTTAATTTAACAGCATCTAAAATGTTGCCATTGCTTTGTATCCTCTTTACATTTATAAAGACTTCCATTTCTTTTTTCTAGTTGTAATAGTTGCTCACCACCTAAGTCATATGAAGGCAGATTGATTTGTAGTTCGTTCTCTTGTTAGCTATTTTACACTTTTGAGTTACAGGCAATGTAAAGATCAAATTAAATGTTTTTTAAATTAATATTGTAAACCAAACCTGCCCAAGCAAATATATATTGCTCTATTTGTTATTTAGTTTTCAGTAGACTGAATAAAATACTGCAGTTTTACATAAATGTGTGCTTCATTAAGACCCAGTTTTACAGCACCATGGAAACCAAGAAAGGACATAGCTTGTTGATTTAGACATAAATATGATTTTCCCCAGCAACAAAGTTAAAACAGGTTTTTGATTCAGAGGAGCAGCATCAATACCACCAAAACAGCATTGCTGTATGCAGTAGGTATTCCAGAGAAAACAGTGTTTAGGATTAGCCATAGGGGTGTCATAGTTGGTTAAAGCAAAGGAAGAGATAAAATGGTTGTTTAAATTAATCTGGCACATCTCAAAGAATGTGCTTTTTTTTATCAATCAATCAATCAATGATGTGCAGGATTTTATTTGTTTCTTTGTTTTTCTTTGCCAACTATGATAAAAAATGAAGTGACAAAACTAGAAGTTTTTACATGGTAAATAGAAAATGAAAACCAAATGAAAAAGAATTGTCAGAAAAAAGGGTAACCCCAACTAAATTAACAAAAATTAATATGTAGTTGGCAAAAACAATTCCTTTTTTTAAACACTGATAATTCTGGCCCCTAATCAGGGCCGGTTCTAGCACTGAGTGAGGTGGGCGGCAGGCGGCTGCCCAGGGCGCAATCTATTTGAGGGGCACTGACACCCACCGCAAACTTACCTCCTCCAGAGTTCCAGCGACGCTCCTCTTCTGAGCGCCGCTCCATAATGAGGTAAGTGGAATGCAACCTCTTTGTGGAGCGGCGCTGGAACGCTGGAGGAGGTGAGTGGGGGATACTGGGGAGGGGTGGTTCGGCCAGGGCACCCATAGGGCCAGAACCACCCCTGCAGCTGTTGCCAATTTCTTCCTGACTTCAGATGCTAATCAGGTTTGCCATGGATGAATTATCTCTTATATTTCTTAATATAAATGACTAAAAATAATTGACTGGCAGAACAACCCGTTGGAGTACTTTAAGGGGGGAATTCACGATAGTTCGAAGTGAGGTGCGGAGTCTTCGCCTCACTTCAGACTGACTGATATGCGCTCGCTGATGTCCTGCACGCGGACATCAGCGAACGCTTTAAAGGGATTCCAGTCTCGGCGAGGCAACTCTTTTGGTCTCGCCGAGACTGGAATCCCTTTAAAGCGTTCACTGATGTCCACGTGCAGGACATCAGCGAGCGCATAACACCATGTGCGAAGTGAGGCGAAGGATCCGGACCTCACTTCGCACAATGGTTAATTACCCCCTAAATGTCTACCATTATTATCTGCATCAATGGATCTCAAATCTGACCTCAGGTTTTGGAATCTGTATATATTTTGTGCAGCAGGACATGTGGTTTTACCTGTGCTGCTGTTTAGTAACATAGTTACTCTATAATGACAGGAACTGTCAAAATCTTGGGAGATCAACCCGAGATTTATCTCCGGAAAGTCAAAAAGACCGCTGGTCTTTCCAACGTTAATAAATTTAAGGGGGTTATTCACTAAGGTGCGAGTTCAACTGTCGAATTCGCAAACAGCGGATTCCCATAGCAAATTCGTGACAATTTTTGAAAGTTATCATTGTGACAATTTTCCCATAATAAAGTCACAACTGTGACAATATTCTCATTATAAAGACACGACTGCGACAGTAGCAGCCTATTGCGACTGTCTTTATCTGGCGAATTCGCACCTATATGCAACAATTTGGACTTTAGTGAATAACCCCCTTAAAAGTCAGTTTTAAAGGTCCAGGTTAATCCTCCAAATCTAGCTTTGGGTTTTTCTGGAAATAAAATTATTGATAATTTAAATACTAAAAGCACATTTTTCTAGTTTTTACTTTAGCCAGTACAATAAAATGCTATTTTCTTATTGCAGTATATGCAAACTATGCAATTGTAGTACAAGTGTTACAATAAAAAAATCTGAGTAGTGGTTAAGACCTAAAGAAAAATACAATAAATAAAGTGGGAAATGACTTCATTTAATCTAAATAGGACTGTAGTCAATTTGGAAAGTTAATTTTCAAAAAAAAGTACAATTAGAGTAATAAAGTCTTTTAAAGAAGTTATAGTAATATAAATGTAGCCAAGGTTATTGTAGCTGTTAACATGTGGAATTGTTTTAACAAATCCATGGTTATATGTTTGTTGCGAAAGACAAATGCAGAGTGCATGGGGGCATATTTACTAAAGTCGATATCCTCTATAACGCTAATATCGCCAGATATCGTCATGGATTTAGCAATATTGGAGGGTATCGCCATAGACCATTTACTATTATGCGGCAATAGTGCTGCTAGGGTGTTATGCATTTATCCCAGCGATATCGATATCTGTAGAAGCAGTGGTACTGGTGGCGTCTATGGGGATGGATATAGGTCTCAATATCGATATCCATGTGTATATCGATATCCCTGTGTATATCGATATCGATAAGTTACACTTAGAACATAACTCCAGACTACGAACACACGTTGCCCCATTGAAAGTAATGGATAACGCCACCCAGAGAGTGGCAATATATTAAGCAACAGAAATAGCCAAAAAAAAACCAAACACTTATCTTAGTAAATAATGCAGAACAGCATTAAATCCAACAATATCGATATAGCTTAAAACCCATACCAGCGATACACAGAGATATCCATTGCGGTAATGCCTTCGGGTGCTTTAATAAATGGGAGATAATATCGATATCGCCAAGTCCTGCATTAACTAAATTCGATTTTGTAGGGATATCCAATTCGACTTTAGTAAATGTGCCCCACATGTGTTACTGCTGGGATCATGCTATGCTTCTTGCGTAAGCTGCTCCAATAATATTGACTGCATTCATGCTTTACAAATATTTGCATGAAGTCACCAATTATATTTGAAATGTTTTACAAAGACAAACTTGTTTTCTTCCAAAGCCACTTACACTGGCCTATCAGCATGTTATTTTAGGTGAATTATTTTAATTTTATAATGCAGTCTATATTTCTCCTTTAATCTCCCCTACTGGTTTAACAATTTACAAATTGTTACAACCAGACACAATATTGAGACATCTACTTACTACTCCTCAACTACAGAGTAGTATTCCTCAGTAAAACAATGCAATGGATATAATTTTTGCTTCTATCCTATGTCTTCCACCCAACTGAATTATTCAATTATGTTTTGATATTAGTGTTGGATAATTCCGTTAGCACATTACTGAATTTTTGTGTAGTAGGTGTTAAAAGGAAAATATACTTATTTAAGCTAGTTAAAAAAATTAATAGAAGTGTAAAAAATAAGGTCCATAGTGCTGTCCATTGTATTAGACCAAATGAAGAAGTGAGAGGGAGGAATTTTGAAGCAGTTAGTTTGTCAGGTTCATGGATAGAAGAGATAGGGCGAAGTTTACTAAGACCATGTGAAATTTATTAAAAGCGATAACATCGATATCGCGATATCGAACGGGTTTGTACTAATATCGATATTACTGATATCGCGATATCAAATTTCGGCCGAACCATTGATTTCAATGGCAGAACGGCTGAAAATTCGATATCACGACACTGATATCGGTAAAATTCCAATATCACGATATCGGTAAAAACCTGTTCGATATCGCGATATCGGTAGTTTTATCGATTTTAATAAATTTCGCCCTTTCAAGTGTGTTTGTTTGCTGTTTTCACCTGTTTTTCACTGATATCGAAATTTATCAAGCCCTTTAATATTTTTTTTTTTACTAATACAAGTATTGGCCAAGTTGTAGTGAAAAAGAAACCAAAAAAATTATCCGGGGGTGGGGGGGGGGATGGCTGAAAATGGACGAATTGGTCGAAATGACCTTAGTAAATTTTACTCAAAAAGTCTATAAGTATGCCAAAATGAGTGAAAATGAGGGACAGCAATGCAGAAATGTAGTCAAGAATTGTGATGCAGGTTCAGATTATCAACTTTCCAAAAAAATAATAGAGAGAAAACGTGAATGTGTTAAATTAAGTGATATATGAAATATGGTCATTTCAATTATGCTGTAAATGTCAAAGCTATGCATTTTTATATTGAAAGTAAAATGGAAATAAATAGGTGTATTTTCCTTTTAGTATATTTGGAGGATAAAAACATTAGGTTTAATAAATTCACCACCACACAAGCTGAAGTTGTCTTTACAAATCAAATCTTGCATCACTGGCAACACAAAAAAGCATTAAAACTTTGGAACCATGAATAATATTGCATCTTGAATTATTATTATATGGATAAATATTTTTCTATTTTTATTTGTATCATTTGATACATCAAATCATTTTTCAAAACATTTTAGGTTGTGTCTTAATTATAATAACATAAACTTCTTTATCAAAAGACTTTTTGAGCAAAGATTGCAAGACAAATTGCTTAGTGATTGTATCATATAGTTGTTACATTAAATAAAGCAAAATAAATCATTCCTTGTTAATAATTACATGCATGTTTTACACATGCATTAGGAATCAGTGCTTTTCATCTTACCCTCATCCCTTCAAACCGAGAAAGGGCTCTTAAAGGTCTCAATGCCCTTAGTGTCCTAAGGGACTTAATAGCCCCTAGTTCAGAATATCCCAAAGCATTAGCTATTAAGCTAATTAGAGAGACCTACACAAAAACAAAAAAAATGAAAATTCTGTTTTTTTAATTACATTTCATTGTATAATACATCTGGGACCATTCGGTTGCCAGAAAGGAAGACCACTGATGGTTCATTCAATGTCAGCAATTTTACTGCAAAATGAAATCATGTTAGTATTGAAAAGTACACAAGAATCCACTTTGACACTGAGACCTGGTAAAACAATTTAACATATGTTCCCATGGTCTTATCTGTTCTCATTTTTTGTTGTTGTTCCAGTTGAATCTAAAAAAAAGGAACCTACAATAAAAAAGGTGAATTTTTGCTTGGAGCAGCCCATGTTTTGGCCTTACCCTTATTCCTTCAAATCTTGATAATGCTCGCAGAGGCCTCAATGCTCTTAAGGTCCTTAGAGATTTAATAGCAGCTAGTTGATCATATCCGAGGGCCACCGCCAATAGGGATATGATTGAAATCTGTTCAGAACCAATAGCATGTTTAATGAACAATTTAAGATAAAGTTATGTCCTCTTTTAAGGATAGACAATCCATATTCTCTTGTTTAATGAAAATAGTGTTTCTTCGGAAAAATATTTCTTGAAGATGCCAGTGTATAAACATGTTTGGGATAAGACTTTAAAATTTCAATTCAAAGACAATGATTATGGATTTTAATTTACAGGTTAGATTACAGTAATATCCCTCTTTTTTAAAAACATAATTTTTTTATTTCTATATTTTCTAGACCAAATCGGTTTACATTTTTTATGCAAATTTAAATTTTCTGTCAAGGCAAAAAGGTTTTGAAAACAAGGTATTAAACACTAAAATAAATGGACAAACAAATATCTTAAGCTTCCACTCTTTTTTTTAAACTTAGTCCTAATCTAATTTTTTCAAACTGGCTAAGCACAATATATTGTATTTATTAAAAAATTAAATACAAAGTGCATTATTCTTTCCATAAGGTTCCCTTTTAAATATTCCACTACAGAGTTTTGGGTTTTTTTTGCATAATTTCTAGTGAATCTAGTGAAAATTATATTTCTATAATAATATATTTATAATATTTATATTTGTATGTATAAATGCAGATATACAGAGTATTAACCAACTAGAAAAACTGCATTAAACTCTTAACATAAAATACATAGGGAAGAACAATTGCTAATAAATACAGTCTATATTACATAATGCATATATGCACTTGTAAAACAGATTTTTTTTTGTTCCAGGAATGCGAAATAACAACCAAACAAAATAGTGTTTCATCATAAATATTACAGTTTCCCATAAAAGAAACATCCCTCTATTTTATAAGATAACTTTCCTTTTGGTTGTACAGTATGGTGGACAGTTTTCAGTTTGATATTTCCTCTAAGCCAAAACATTGTCTTCATATCAGTTAATGAACATCCCTTTAGAAATGCTAAGCTTTTCTTTTATCTTTATCTAATAATGTTGCTGCATTTCCTGTGCTTCTTTAGTTTGTGGTTTCTTGTTTAACCCAATGGCATCATGAATTTAGAATTGTTTACTCAACTAAACTTGTCTACTGGCTTATACAATCTCTTGCTTGAATTCTGGACTTTGATTGTACTCTTGTACTAGGATTGCCTATCATGCACTTCCTAGTTAGTTTTATATTTTTCCTCTCTCACCTTGGCATCACACATTAAGAGATGATCCAATGCATTTGGTGCATACAATTTAAACAGTTCAGTAACACATTTTAGTGGAAA
Source organism: Pipa parva (assembly GCA_019650415.1). Classification (NCBI taxonomy): domain Eukaryota; kingdom Metazoa; phylum Chordata; class Amphibia; order Anura; family Pipidae; genus Pipa; species Pipa parva. The sequence goes on along the minus strand of WMED01008520.1, from coordinate 3,674 downwards.
TATGCAACTGCATGTATTAGGTTTCTCCATAAATTCTGATCTATGCTGTAGCCGAGCGTTTTACTCTCATAGAGCTGCTCTATCTGTTGACTAGTAAGGTAAAACAGGAGCATTAAATACATGATTCTTGCACACATCTTTGTGATGTTTTAGTCCTACATTGTATTACATAGATAAGTTGGAATAATTTCATAAAAATAGGAATTTCTAATACCAAAACATTATGCTGACATGTTTTTCTTTGTACCGCATACAATACAATTTAAAGAGCTGACTACTTAAAGGAGAACTAAAGGTATACATAAAAAAGATGCATTAAAAAAACTTACCTTATATTTAGATGAATCAGAAGTCACAGCATGAACTGTGCTGTAATTTCCCTGCACGAGGCTGACACAAAAGCCAGCACGGAGCTCCTCCTACTTGGTTGTATCAGCAGTGAAAAATGGTTTCAATGCCATCACATTTATTGCAGAGACCAATGAGAACACTCCCCGCAATGAGCGTGATGATGTGTGAGGCTGGGAAAACCAAGTAGGTGGAGCTTCATGCTGGCTTCTGTATCAGCCTGCGCTGTGAAGGAAGCATTGGGTGCCAGGTAATTACAGCACAGTTCATGCTGTGACAGTAACAATTCATCTCAATGTGAGGTAAGTTTTTTTTAATATGTCTTTTTTTTTTAAACTTTAGGTCTCCTTTAAAGTAGTTCTTCCTCTTTTTTAAGGATTTTCTTTTTGTTATTAGCTGTGAAAATTCATCCTTTGAGAGCTGGACAGAATATTATTTTACCATTGGACACAGCTGACTTTAAAATTCTCATATGGGCACAATTGTGAATTTCAGCAAAAAAAGAATATACTGCAAATTGTAGACAAACTGTCAAGACAACAATTTGTAATGCAAGTGCATGCAGAATGGGCTATGGGTTTTTATTAATGAAAGTATTGTCAAGGTAAAAATAATATTAACTTAAAATCCCAGCATTGCTAGGAATCACACTGGAATCTGACATGCCTTTCACTGATGTTTCAACAATGACACACTTACATATTATATAAAAAAAAAAAATCACACTGGTGTTCTTTAATTAGACTGCCAGTAGGTAGATTCTGGTTCAGCTCTAACCTTTCTGTTACTATATAGTTTCTGTATGTCTTACACATATTGAAAGCAGGTTATTTTAACTGTTGTAAAAAATGTATTATCTTAAATGCATACATATAATTCATAGCATAACTGGTATCTGTTCAAAGCCTAAAAATCCCATAGTGTAACGTAAGGTCTTCACTTACACAAAGGTAAGAAAGTCAGCTGAACCAACATGAAGTCATGACTGTACAACTATATAACAGCAGGGAGGGTGCCTGGGCTTGTTAATAATTGCCTATCCACAGCTCTATTGTTTTAGCTATTTCCTAAAAATGTCCGATTGTGTTTGTGGGAAACATGATCCATCAGAAATAGCTTTTAAATATAATGTATATTACAATCCAGCTGGGTGATCAGATATACAGGAGGAATAAATAAGTCACTCTTTAGAGCTGTCTGCTCTCAATAGGTACACTGTAGGTTTTATTTTTAGCATATCTCTGTGTTAGTAGTCCAAACTTGTGTGGTTAGGGTGTATTGTATGATACGAAAAAAGAAAAATTGGAAAGCACACCAGGAGTAAGGTGTCTATGTAGTGCAATACCCCCAATGAGCCAGGCAAAAACTCAATCTAAGTCCAACTGATAGATAAAAAGGAATAGAGGTCGCAACAGCAGAACAATGGTTTTGGGGGGTACACACCTCCCTTTGACAGAATCTGAAGAAGGAAGGTGTGTACCCCGCGAAACATTGTTCTGCTGTACACTGGAACACTGGTCAGTAAACCATTTTAGGTTATATATCTCATGTTGTGTGTGCGACCTCTATTTATCTACCAATTAGGGTGGATTGTATGAGCAGCCTATGCTCCAAATTACAATGACAAAGTCACTCACTGTAAAAATTCTGCCTGTGATACACTATTGTGATCAGCCAAACCGGAGTCCCAATAAGCCAGGCAGGATAGCCAGCCTAAGATATTCCCATCTAACTTAAAGTAGCAGTCCAGATCAGTATGGAAAGTAACTCATGGGAAGAGATGCTCAAGGAAGTCATAAGTAGAAGCAGCAGTCAGTCTACACTGTTAATACTCTTAGGTTAAACTGCTGCTCTTTTCTAATGTTGCTCTAATAAGTGTATTTGTTCCATTACTATAAAAAAATGAATTGTGCCATTTTATGTTTGTATCCACACCACAAATACTGATAACAGTCACCTACCACATGTGAAGCCTGCCCTCTAAGATAAGGTCTCATGTCTAGCCTGGGAAGAGATGAATCATTGCTACACATGTACAAGTTTGTCTCTTACAGGCCATGGAATCATTAATACACTACAATATATTTGAGAAATGGGACATAAAATATATTCCAAGTCATCTTTTTTTTTCCTGTGAAAGAAAATTGTCTGTTAGATATCACAAAGTTATTGCTGGATGAAAAATGTGGTTAGAAGGTGTCCATTATAGCATCTCAAAGATACCTCAGAGTTAAATATATAATATATTAAGCAAAAGAGTAAAGAAAACCCTTACAGATGAGTGCACAAGAAAAATCAGTTTTATTGCTATTTTATTAAAGATAAATAAGCTAGAAACAAGTTTAAAAACCATTTAAAATGCTCCATTAATAAAAGGAGTGTATAATCAACATCCCTCAAACAGATCAGACCAAATTTCCATGAAATGAAAATATATAAACATGCTCCAATTAAGATGTGTCCCTTTGTGAATATTAAATATTAAAAAACACAAAAATTGTGTATAATCAGACAGTCATGTAACCTAATATGTTAGTCCTACTACTAGGTACCTGTACTAGATAGTCAATCCAGTAAGTGTAAGCGGTCAAAGTCAATGAGGTACATCACTCTAGCAGGAAGACCAACTTGGTAAGAAGAGGAAGTTTTTGGATGACTTTCACTGCCTAATGAAGTGGCTTCTTCATGCGGTTAAGTTTAGTAGTCTAACCGGCCAGTTTAAATACACTAATAATTTATGATGAAGTAAAACTCATCTGGTACCTCTCTCTTTTTGCCACACTGGTCTTCCTGTTAAAGTGATGTGTACTATACACAATTTTTGTGTTTTTTTTCTACATAACATTGACAAAGGGACTAATTGTAAATTATGGGAGCTTTTTATATATTTCTATTTACATATAACATGAAGTTGGTCTAATTACCTATTTGAGGAAGGTTGATTGTTTTGCTCCTTTTGTTAATGAAGCAATTAAAGGAGTTTTAAACTTGTTTCTGCTTGTATATGTTTAATACAAATTTAATAAAACTGATTTTTGAGGAGTGCACACATTTGTAATGGTTTTCTTTACTCTTTTGCTTAATACTTTTAGTAATAAATATTAATAATTATACCCTTTCGAAAGTAAAAATAAATCCAATTGAGGACAGATTTATAACAGAGATTTGGATAATGTATTTGATATGATTTTAATATTTTTATTATCAGGCTTACATAGATTGTGCAAAACTCTGAAACCTGATGGAGCACTAAACACTCTGAAATAATATCTATCTATCTATCTGTATCTATCTATCTATCTGTATCTATCTATCTATCTGTATCT
>WMED01008518.1:0-16866 GCA_019650415.1 Pipa parva | reverse complement strand
ACTTTCCGTGGCCCGGTACCGGGTCGCGACCCGGTATTTGGGAAACGCTGCTTTAGACAAACACAAATCTTGCAGAAACACTTGAGTTTTTATCTGGTAAAATACTAATTTGTATTGCTCATTATCTGGTAAACTCAGAACAGTCTTTAGAAATGAGAGGGTGGCTGGTTTCAAGGCAATGTTAGGGAAAGTATAGGCTGCCAGACCTTTCTGTTGTTCATCTTGAATTTCAGCTCTTTGGGGGTAATTAATCAAGAAGTGAAGTGAGCTATGATCCGTTTGGCTCACTTCACTAATAGTAGTATGCGCATGCTGATGTCCTGTACGCGGACATCAGCATGCGCATTAAAGGGATTCCTATCTCGGTGAGGCAACTCTTTTGCTCTCACCGAGATGGGAATTTAGTTTGCAGTTGGGAATTTAGTTGCAGTTGCCATTGTCCCTTTTGATGAAATAATCACCTTATGCCACACTGGAGCCCTGCCACCAACCCCGCAATTCACCATTCTGATGTGGCAAAGTCAAACAGGTGATTTGGAGCAGATCACCTAGTCACATTCGCTCCTTCGACACACTCTGCCACTCAGTCAATAGTAGAAGTACCTGTGCATGAGCATGCAAAGTGATGCAAAGTGTTCCATTAAATTGTGATTATCATAGTCATTTGAATTAGACATGTATTTGCCGCATTGCAGATTCCTCATTAAACGAACTTGGGGAAGTGGCGATCAAATGCAAATTCGGAGCTATACACGACTATTTGGCCTTAAGTCAATAAGGCCCTAAATGATTTATTTGAGTAATATAGAGACCTGCAAGCCGTTTGTTTCACCTAGCCTTCCACATTTTTACCTTGTTATAATTTCCTTGAAATTAGCTGTTCTATCTCTCCTTGATTTTCTAACTACAATTTGTTTGGAAGCCCTTGCCCTGTATTGCTAGCACGTCTATAGGAAATAGATTTATTCAAGACAGTTTTCCTATCTTTCCATATAATATGCCTGTTAATGAAAATACCTTTTGATTTCTGTTCTGATCTATATCTAGGCGGAATAAAAATGTGTTTTGCTTTCACTGTTTTAGGAACAAATTATCTTTAATTTGCACCAAGCTATTCACTCTTCTTCCCTCATGTTTAAGAGTTTCTCCCTCCTATATCCACTTATAAGGACATTTGTCTGCCATATTTAAGTAAGATGGGTCAGGTGATTACTAAATCATTAAAACAGACTTCCAGGGAGATCTATTCTAATACCAGAGGGATGACATCAAATGCTGACCAGTAAGTCCAAGAACATATAAGTTAAATATAACATATAGAATATTTATGTGAGTTACATCCTCTGAGTTGTGTACTCTATTCAAATGTATGTTCTTATTATGTATTGCTTCATAAGAGATTTTTCTTATATATATATATATATATATATATATATATATATATATATATATATATATATTGCTTGTGACTTGATAAAGGGAGTACAGACCTCTCGAAAGCTTGTCTATTTAAAAAGAATATTAGTCCAATAAAAAAGGCATCACAGAGTATTGCAATACTCATTTTAGCATCTGTAGACTAACACAGCCTCTCTATCTTAACATACTGTATATATCTATATATGTTCTTCTGTAGACAGGTCCTTCAAAACTGAACTCAATATTCAAGGCAAGCACCCATCAGTCATCTGCAGAATGGCAATGTCACTTTCCTCTATCTACTATGAATTTATCTTCTTATATGGCCTAATATTTTCAACCCACCAAGTTTACAGTATATGCTGATGGCTTCGTGTAAGCTTCACAGACTGGACGGGGATTCAGGCAGAAATCTGGGAAGGCAGCAAGGCAGGTGATTGAAGGTTCATTGGCACCCCTTCTCTGTATTATCTTTCGCAGCAGCCTCATGTACCATCCCCAGAAACAGCTCTTTAAGGATCATGAGCTGAGGTGAATGGTTAAACAACATGTGTTAAGCCTCTTGGCTGAATAAAAAGCAATGACATTCATATGGAGACTTTTGCCATTAACCACACCTCTTACAGGCCCTACACATGTAACTTCCTGAGTAGACAGCCATTTATTAACATTTTTTTCAGCGGGCTATTGTGAAACAGCACATTTAATAATAATTTATCCATTATTTACATATTTATTCTTATTTATATTTTCTACCTCTGAATTTTATAACTTGCTGACTTCATAGATCAAACTTTTTGGTATTAGTGTTAATTCAATCGACTTCCACTTTCAAGTAATGCTACTTCAAAGACAGCACTAACAATGCTTATATTCTCATTTAATACACTCAAAACTGTGTTCAAACATGTGCACCCAGATGTTAGTGGGGAATTCATTTTTCCCTCACGAAGCATGGTGTTAATACATCTTGTATCAAAGCAAATTTTCCCTTCCTTTCACGGATTACATAAACCAAAGTGATCTGCTTTCTCATGTAATTCTGTGGCTTTGCTAAAAGGACTGAGATCATTTAAGAACCTACTGACTTTGGCATCATTTTCCAAACCTCACTGAATACAGAAAGTTATTTTCCAAAATGCCTGCCTAATTTTTTCTGATGCTCTTAATAGACCACCCACATGAGCAACCTCTCCAAATCAGCTCCAGGGAAGATTTGTTACAGGATTACTATTGTATTTTAGGAGGGATTTTTAACTCGTGCTTAAGTTGCAGCCTGTGGTTTAACTACAACTTGCAGCTAGTGCTTAAACTACAAATCCCACCATTCCCTGACTGTGTTGTAGTTTAGAACCAGTTACAGGACAGGAAATCTGCCATTATTGCATTTGTATTAAATTAATAGCAACATAAAAACTGCAAATGCCACTTGTGCATTAATACAATTACGTGAAACGCTTACATCAATGGGGCAATTGTTTATAGAAGTCTAGTAACAAATAGCAACCAGTCAACAGTTTGCACTTACTAGAAGAAGGGAACTAGAATTATGGATACCAACTTCTAGTTGCTATGGGTTACTAGACCTCTGTATAGGTTTCCCTTGTTGATGAATTACCCTATTAGTTTATAATTACAAAACATCTGCATTATATCTAAAAAAAAATGTGGTATTTTTATTGTAAAATACATTTACCTTCACTTTGGTGAAGGGTCCAAAATTCAGTTTGGATAATGGCAGTGGGTGGGTATTTATAAAGTAGCGAAAATGTGGCTGCAAACAGCAAGTTGAAAAGAAACACAAATCAGTACTTTGGTTTTAACCTTGTATGTGGAGAATTTGTTCACCCCATTTTGATAAGATGTTTAATTCATTATATGTTTAAAGGGGCACTATAGTGCTGACATAACTGCACACATACATATAAAACTCCTTTATACTAAGCCAATTGCTGACACAAATAGTTAAAAAAAACATTTAGGGGTGAATTCAGGATAGCCCGAAGTAAGGTGCGGAGTGTTCGCCTAACTTCGGACTGACTGATTTGCGCTCACTGATGTCCTGCACGCGGACATCAGCGAGCACTTTAAAGGGGTTTCAGTCTCGGCGAGGCAACTCTTTTCAGCGAGTGCAGATCAGTCAGTCCGAAGTGATTAAAACATTCCGCACCTCACTTCGGACTATCCTGAATTCCCCTCTTAGCGAAGAAATAATACTTGCAGTTTGTTTCCCTTAATTAGTTTTTACTGAGAGCTGCCATTTTCCTCCCCCCCCCATCCTCTTTCTGTTCTGCAAGTCAGGCAACACGAGAAGAAAAAGCTGCCTGACTGCTATTGGTGCAGCAGTGTGCTGACCTATTGGCCACATAAATTAAGTTGGAATGCAGGATATTACAGAGAGAAAGCTGACTTGTGCACATGTGCTAAGTAGTAAGTAGGGCAAAAATGTATGGGGGAGGTACCTTTTTGTGGAAAACTGACCAGTACATGTCACACACACATTTCCTGGTGCGGGAGTTTACCAGTGCTGCCTACTCAATCACTCTGCATCACAGGAAACAACTACTGGGGAAAAACACTTCTCACTAAGGTATAGTACTGCATATGTAAAGATGTAATCTGACTAAAGTTCCCCTTTAACTATGTTTTTGTAATTTAATGGAGATTTTTTGTCATTACAGGCTTCAACATAGAGTACTTTTTTATGTTTTGGGTGAAATAATTGAAAAAAAATCAAAATGGCTCTTTTATAAATTGTTGCTTTTTTTATATATAACTTTTTATTTGGTTTTAAATATAAATTATAACTTACAATAAACATTAGACTTGTTGAATTGATACACAATGCACTTACAGTTATTGTGTCTCAGTACAATGTTTAAATATATTCATGACTTATGTGTTATATAGGTGGGCTTTTTTTAGTAGAAAGGGTTAGATTTTCAAGAAGACCATTATTATTAAAAAATCCCTGTTCCTTCCTAATATACTGCAATATAATAGTACTATATATTTGTTGGTAGGCACTCTCCCTTGCCCAGGAGCCATCCCAATTAAAAAGATTATTTTTATAAGACAGTGGAATAAAATAAAACTAATATGCACAACTTGCAGTTAACTTGGTGTAATCACCACATAAAACTGAAATACCCACATAAAACATGTATTTCTACAAACCATACCTCATGCCATTTAAACATATATGCTCATTTTAAAGTCACTGACTGTATCTGGGTGCATACATTATCTTGCAATTAGGAGCTTTTTCTTGACCTTTATAGATTTTTCATAATGAAAAATTAAGAAGAAAAATAAAATTAAGAAGAAAAAATATCTACCATAAAAGCAACCATAATGGGGATGGGGGCAGCCATGTATTATATAGATGCTGACAAGACAGAAGAGCACATTAGGAGGTTTGAAGCATCCCTAATTTGTTTCTTTGGGACATGTATGTAGCACTTTCCACCCCCCTTCTCCAGATGCCTAAGAATGCCATGTTTGTTGTTTTGGGTGGAAAATTCTGGATATAAAACCCCTTTAGAAATCCATACTTTCTGTTTTTCAAGTCAAAATGCCTTCAGAACAACAACCGGGCTTGTGTGAGCCTGACTGAGGATGTGTGAGGAATTAATTTGCAGCGGCAGTTAAGATCTAGGGGCATTGTGAGACTCTAGGACTATCTGAGAGTTTGTGGGTGAAATAGGGGTGGGTGGGGGTGTGGACTGGGGCTGCATGGGTTAGTTGTGGCTTAGTGGAGGAATTGAGAACTGTTTGGGAGCAATCTGCCATTCAGATGTACATGGCTGGGTACGAGGGGTCCTATTGAGCAGCAGGAAGATGTGGGAGGCACATCGTAAAGTAAAAGAGAACTGCTGTGTTATTAAAGAAAGAGCAGGCAAATTGCCCCCATGCTAGCACAAAAAGTACTAAAATCTTTTTTAGATTTAAATTGTGTTACCTTACTTTACATTACACCATACACTTTAAAGCACAAAGAGAAACCTGTTTTTCTTATTATATATCCCCATTTAATTCCTTGTTTTGGTTTATGTCTGCTGTATTCCCATGTCTGTGAACGTATACACACTGTAGTAATCTTCCTCATAGCTCTGGACTAGATTTGCCCACGAGAAGGGTTTAGAAAACACAGTTAACTGATACTTCTGTTTTACACTTTTTTTTTAAACATATATTAGAGAATCCGCACAACACACAGACAATACAAGCTTTATCACAGATTTATTATTACTGAATTAAGTTTATTCTTGTAACAATTTAGTCCCTTGTTTGGATCACGTTTTGTTTTTGTTACGCTAAGCAGAGTTTCTTGGAAAGTTTGTCTCTTACTCGTTTTGTATAAGAATCCCAATCGTTTGTTATTTCTGTGCACCCGGTGGTGCCCACATGCTCCTGTGTGTGTCATTTTGCACATTTTATGTTTCATTGATGGAACATACTGTATTCTGAATAGCACACACTATTAGATACTTCTTTCCTTTCCTTGCACTTCTCTATTTGGAAAAAAATGGACCTACTGCAGTGTTTGTATAGTTGTTGGAGTATGTGAACCCTAGCGACTGAGAAAGTCTACTGAAATCGCCCAGGAACCTCAAAAAAGCCACTTTTTCCTATAGTAGACCTATCCACCATCCTCATGGATAAGATAAAAGGACCAGTAACACCAACACTTGGTAGTTATTAAATCAGGGTACTTGTAAAAATGTCCTCTACGAGGTTAAATTCCTGATTTGTATTGCTTTGTGTTGTCCTTCTCTTTGCTGGTTGCAGCCATATTTTTAAAAATGGGATATTTCTGACAGCAATATATATCAGCAATATAACCCAAGTGAAAATAATAAAGCAAATAGGCCTTACAATAAGAGTATCACAATCACTCCTCACAAATAAGGGCTCTTCCTAATCATATACAGTACCTGTCCCAGGTAGTTAAAGGAAAAATACATTAAAAGCATATTAGAAAGTTAGACTTTCTGAAATATATGGGGACTGAACTTTCTTGCAAGCAGCACAGGTAGACAGTTCATAGGAGAATACCTGGGAGCCTGATGATTCCCCAGAGTTCCATTCTACATGGACAGGAGGCAGAATTTAATTATGTGATTTGCGTCATTGTGGGGGCTGGATTAATGGATTAATAACCAATGTGATGGGTTTGTGGGCTAAGAGGGATGGGGTTTAGGTAGGGGTGGAGTTTGTGCAGGGAGGGGAGGAGCTATGGATTTTGATTTCAGGCTTGAGAAATTGAGGGTTTCCCCATAGTCTTGGTGTTTACTTTGACACCTTCAGACAGGTCATTTGATAAAGTGCCCTGCCCGAAACATGTTTTGTTGTGCAAATAAACACATTTGGTAGTACAATACCTTTGGATTGCTGGTTTTGCCTTTCTCTATTTACCTTCTGACAGGAACCCTTGTAGGAGCTAGCAGGTAAGCCCTTAGGCTTAAACTGTTAAAATAGGAACTAGCTTAGGCAAACACAGAAGAAAGTGACTTCATATTTATAGGGCTGGCAATTGGTGAATAAGATGAACCTGTGCAAACAAATTGCAGGTGTGCAGCCGCGTATTAAGCATCAGACCAAGGGACATCCTGCATATCTGAGTACAGTTTCACAGTCTAGGCCTTGAATAGCTTAGTGGTAGGGCTGTTTCCCTGGACTGACGCAGGTTCCCTGGTTCAGTGTTACTGCATTATATACTTCAAGGGTGAAATTGAATAAAATTGAAAATATCGATATTGCTGTATCGGACGATTTTTACCAATATTGTGATATCGATATTGCCGATATCGGAAGTTTATCCATATCGCGATATCGGTAATATCGATATCGCAATATCAAAATGCAATCCAAATGTTTAATCTGTTTATTTCTATGGAAAATGCATATTATCATTGGAAAATTCAATATCGCGATATCAGTAAAAGTAATTTGATATCGCGATATTGATATTTTCGATTTTAATAAGTTTCACGATTTGGAACAACATTCAAATATTTATAATATGGAAATGTTTTCAGACTTCATTATATAAGACTTATTGATTACCATACATCCCAGCCACCCTAGTGACTTCAGGCCACATAACATTCTAGATAATGTTTAATAAATCACAGATGATTTAGTCTAATAACAAGGCTTTGGGAGGAGTTAAAAAGGTTTATGGGAAGAGCAAAACAAAAATGGCTTTGACCCTAATGAAACAGCCATAATTTCACAAAATGCGATCATTTTCTAACTGGAAAACAAAAATAAAATTTGGGAAAAATATTTAAGAGAGAAATTTATGAAACTTGGAAAGACTGCTCTCAGTCTTTCTGAGTTTACCCAGTGAGATCTCGCATTGTTCTTGCAAGATTGTTTTCAATTTTTTGAGATCGAGTTTTTCTATCTTAGTTTTTCAAATTTTTTCGATGGAAAGGAAGCCGTACTTTACATTAGTAGCATGGCTACCTTTCCATCGAAAATTTTTTAAAAATCGAGATTGAAAAACTTGGTTTAAAAAAAAAAAATCTTGAGATTATAATGCAAGATCTCGCACGGTAAACTCGGAATGACTGAGGGGGTTATTCACTAACGTGCGAATTTGACTGTCAAATTTGCAAATAGTGGATTCCCATAGCAAATCCGCAACAATTTTCCCATTGTAAAGTCGCGACAATTTTTTAATGTTAAGATTGTGACAATTTTCTCATAATAAAGTTGTGACTGCGACAATATTTTCATGATAAAGATGCGACAGTAGTAGCCTATTGCGACTGTCTTTATCTGGTGAATTCGCACCTATACGCAACAATTCAGATTTTAGTGAATAACCCCCTTGAGAGCAGTCTTTCCAAGTTTAATACATTTCGCCCTTAGTATGCCTTTAACACTGTGGGTGTGCAAGATGTTATTACTTTCATCTGACAACACCTTCCTATAAAGATCTACCATTTTATTAAGAGCATATTCCCAGACTGGCATGTACTTTTCCTTATTAGCCACTCAATTCTTTACTGTTATGTCTGCTTGTCTGGGGAGCCCTATAATTGCTGCTTTTAACACAGAAAATCATAATATTGTTGTACAGAAAAAAAACAATATTAAAACTGTTGTCAACTCCTGTCAATAAGCTTACAGCACATTTAATTCATTCATTCAAGATCTTTACAGATTTCCTCTCTCATTTGTTGACATCTCTATGCCGTTGGGCAGCAGATAATTTATCTCCATCTTTAAATCATTACAACTTAGCACTGATAAGTAAGCTAAAAAAAGATACAGTCATTCTTCCGTTTTCCCATTGCTGTGTCTGTATTGTATGGGAGAAAGGCTAGTGCATAATATAGGGGGTCATTCACTAAAGTGCAAATTCACCTAGCATAGTGACTTTCACGTCTGTTCCCATCACTACAATCAGACAAATTCACTTCTTCTTATTCATGGAGCAGCGGATGATAGATGGCGTCAGACATGGTCGCATGTGTAGTCAGTCGCTCCATAGTAGGATGAGAAGTCATGCAGAGTGAGGAGAATTCCTCCAGGGAAGGGCAGTGACATCAAACTCCTCATATCCCATTAACTGTATATAAGTGAAAAATGTCACCTTGTGCCTAATTTAACTGCAATCACCATTGCTACTTTTGAAGGAATAGTCACCTTATGCAACACTGGAGCCCTGCCATCAACCCCTTAATTCGCCACTCCGATCTGGCGAAGTCAAACAGGTAGGCAGTAAGCCTTGCAGAATCCGCTCCTTCAATCAGACTCCGTCACATGCTGAATAACCACATTATCTGTGCACGTGCACGCAAATTGATGCAAAGAGCTCCGTAAGTCTGCAACTGGAGAAAGCTTCAGAATTGATCGTGAATTCATCACATCGCAGAGATTGTTGCATAAATGGAGTTGGAGAAGTTGCAAAAGGACGCAAATACTGGCATTTACGCGACTGTTCGCTCTTTAATGAATGACCCCCATAGTCTTTAATATAACAAAGATGCAGTTACATTTTATAGCTCATGTGATGGTGGTTGTGGTGGGGGTGGTTTCCATAGGTTTGATTTCTAATCATGATGTACACTGTGATTAAGGCTGTGAAGCTTTACTTGGGATATTATGACTTATGTCTTTTTTTTTTTTTACTAGTTTCCAAATGACCTTGGAGCACCAGAGTTACATCTGATTTTAATGAAACTTTAGACGATGCTGTGTGCAGTCTGTTAAAGGAACATCTGAACCTTCCCATGACTCTCTGCAATTACAAAGGCCATACAGCATCCCAAGTAATGTAAACATATTTACCAAAACGTTAAATTGATCTTATGAGTTCTCTGGTGCACTGTTTATAGAGACATGTCAGAGGGAAAACATGGATATGAGGAAAAAGCGGCATAGTGTGCACTATACTACACCCGGTCTTCTTATGGCACCATTCTGCAGGAAGCTGGCATTTGACTGACTGGCAGAGCTAACATTCTATTCTGGAAAATGTCATTGTTTTTCTATAAAATAACTCACATAAACTAAACACTGGTTGCCCCACATCTCTCTGACAGTTGGAATGGTCTTCACCAATACAGAAATAATATTGTTACTTTCTTACTTTTCTGCTGCATTAAATTGCTGGGATGACTGCAGCTACATGACAATTCAAATGAACATGATGCACCTACAGTATTTCTTAAAATAATTCATGTTCCACCAATATAATGATAAAGCTGACAGAATTGCAAGAATAGGATCTTACATTGTACCAATTTACAATATTCCTTCTGTCCCATTTTTATCATCCAGAAATTTAATTGGGTGGTCCTAAGAAATCTAACCGAGGATTAGCAGAAAGCATGATTAAAAAAAAATATCTTTTATTATCCACTTTTTTTTTTTTAGCTAATCTGCAAAAGAAAAATGAACCAAGACTCAAGTTGTGTTCTGCAAATGAGTGAGAGCAACCCTTTTAAAGCTAACGGCACCTGAAATATTTGCAATCTAAATAGACTTCTTGAAGACTTGTACGAACAAGATGAGCATATTTATTCAAAATCTGAATCCAGAACATAGGATAATTTCAGGCTGTTGAATGTGCCAATAGCTTCAAACCCCTTATGTAAATTATGAGAAAAGGAACGGTCAACAATAAAAGGTAGTACTTAGTTAGAAATATCCAGGCATGGTTGCTCATATGGTTCTTCTTAAACCAGTTGTGTATTGAAGAAATAATAAAATAATAGCTCAGCTTGAACAACAAGATGGCTGCTTGGCAGTCCATACAATTCACTCAGTGCCTTGTTTCTTTAGGGTTAGGGGTAATGCTTTCCCTTAGTTAATCTCCTTCTTGGGATTTTCCCTTTTTACCTAACAAAACAACAATTAATTACAGTAAGATATACATCATTCAAGCCATACTCTACCTGTAGAAAGATCTCACTTTTAGCTTGTTTATGAAACAATCACTTCTATTTCCAGGTAAATGGTCTGATAATGTAGTTCAATATCATTAAACAGACATTACCATCAAAATTACATATACTTATTTGCGCCTGAAATTGTTTACTGCTGGATTAAATAGAGCAGTCATGTGAAAAAGTAATTTATCTTATTTCTGAACAAGTTAATCACTTATTCCACTTGGACAGGGAAGTCTACTTCCTGATAGTTGTAAGGCTGTGTTTAAATAATAAAAAATAATAATTAAAAAATAATACAAATAAAGAAAAAAATTTTTTTCTAATGGTTCATTACTAAAATTTCCCTGACTGTCGTAAAAGAACTTCATTTTACAAGAATCTGTAGTTCATTAGTGGAAAGAATTCATATTTTGTTTTAAACTGTGTATTCACCTGCTGCCTGCTAACTCCACTCAGTGCAACAGAATAGCAATGACTTGAGTTATAGTGAAGTAATTGTGATGTTTCTGTTGTATACACCTAAGCATAATGGGGAAGCATCAGACTATGGGGGTCATTCACTAAGGTGGGAATTCGACTGTCGAATTCGCAAACAGGGGATTCCTATAGTAAATCCGCTACAATTTCCCCATTGTAAAGTTGGGACAATTTTTTAAAGTTAAGATTGCAAGAATTTTCCCATAATAAAGTCGTGACTGTGACAATATTCTCATTATAAAGACACAACTGTGACAGTAGCAGTCTCTTGTGATTGTCTTTATCTGGCGAATTCGCACCTATACACAACAATTCAGACTTTATTGAATAACCCCCATATATATCTTGCACTGGATTATTTTCATGTTCAGTGTGATATAACAGAAGATGTTTAAACAAAATTGGGAATACTAAAGCAACTACTGACCAACTTCTTATAGAAAGAGACTAAGTTGGAATTCACCATTCAGCGAAGTGAGCTCCGAATCCTTCGGCTCACTTCGCAAATGGTGTTAAGCGCTCACTGATGTTCTGCACACGAACATCAGCGAGTGCTTTAAAGGGATTCCCGTCTCGGCGAGGCCAAAAGAGTTGCCTCACCGAGATGGGAATCCCTTTAAAGCGGACATCAGCGAGAGCATAACACCATTTGTGAAGTGAGCCAAAGGATTCGGAGCTCACTTTGCTGAATGGTGAATTCCCCCCTAAATTTCCTCAATTTAATCACTTCTGAGAAGTCTTTAAGGGTGACATGAGACTCAACTTTATAAAATAACATGTATTTCTTTCCTTAGTTCTTACTTCCAGGGGAGCCATATTAAACATGTAATACTGATGGCATTCATGATAATTAAACCCCTTTATATTTATTACACCCATTCTTATCCATGGAGAATTAATTACTGAAAAGTGTGAATAAACAGTTTACAAAGTAATTCTGTATCAGTGCATCTTGCATAGCAAATAAAATATTTTCATTGCTCATATACACAGACTTTCTGCATCACTGCCGGGTCTGGCAAAGCCTAGCTGTAGGCAGAAACCACACATTTTCCCAGGAATTTCTCCCTCTGAACATGTAAGTGGTGAATTTAACTAGAGAATATACAGTATATAAAGACCATGTATGCAATTTAACGCCACACTCCACATAGTTATTTTAAAAAGGCTATAGAGATTATTGTTTCAAAACTGGTTAATGTATCTACAGGAGCAATGATTGACCAGGTCTAGTGTAACCCATGGGAATTAATCAGATGTTTGTTTTCATTATACTTGCTAAAATAGACAAGTGAACACTTACTTCTGATTGGTTGCCTTATGTTCCCAAACCTCAGCAAACATTTCTCCTGTTGCTGTATTCTCTATGAATGTTTTTCATGTTTAGGAAACAGATGCCTTTAATCACATAGCAGAGCATTTCCATGGAAGTTAGCTTTGTCACTCGCCACTTTCACTTACTTTTGATACATGGAAATGTAGCTTTTCTGGAGTGGATGGTGAAACCAAATACAATGAAAACAAAGACAAACTTACCCTGTCCTGGTATCTCTGTATACAGGGCACTATTAGTCAATCAGATCAGTAAAGTACAAGCAACCCCAACACCTATAAAACAGGCATGTTTGGATGGAGCAATGTTCAGTATCAAATGAAGTGTTCATGACAGCTAACCACAAGTTATTAAACACAATCCTCTGCCACATTGCAGTCCTCCCCTGGTGTCACAGTACAGATGCTTACACAAACTGTCTGATTCATGCCATTAATACAAAGAGGCTTTCACTAAGCCAAACTCGGTGCTTGTGTATTTGTGCACTGATCTTAACTAAATCCATCGACTGGGTAAGGCTGTCTTTTTTTTGAATAGGCAGTATTTTACAAGAGCAGAGATGTCTAGCCCAGGGCTTCTGGAAAGAGAAATGATGAAAGGTTGTATTTGACCAACAAGACCAAAATATTTACGGTTTGTGCTAATGGTTGGGATATTGGATAAATATATAATTTCCTAGGAGGAAAATCTGTTTGTCACTTTCAGAAGGCAATCGAGCAATGATGGCAAACTTAATATCACATAGTATAAAATGAAAAAAAAAATGAATGCTTAAAAATGATTTGCAATGAATTTAAAAAAATCTATTGATCATAGTGCGAGTTGTGTGCATACATTCATGAATTTGCATTCATTCACCACTTCTCTAACTTTGCATATTCTCTAAAGATTTTTAATTTCTCCGGTGTGTCAAATTCACTCATTCACAGCTTGCAGCATAAAGCCAACCACTTGTTAAAGCACCACTTTGCTTCTATTCTTGGCAAACAAAGTGGTGACAACACTCTTGATATTAATAATGTGTTGAAATGACAAATTACCCAAGGTATACTGGCAGGCGGATTTTCTCCAAATGGGAATAGCATGTTAAGGGGCTTATAGCATGGTTTTTGTTACTATTCTTCTGACATTTCATTCATTAGAGTGAATTAGAAAATGTGGTGGTCAAGTGCCAACATGAGATACTAAGTGAATGTAAAAAACAATTGTTGTAATTTAGCCTAATATTCTCAGCAGCATTACTGGCAAGCAAAAGACAACAACATTGTGATATTGCCGTTTTATATAATAATTCATGCATATTGTCATTAATATAGATAGACAGTGAGTTGTAACTATATTATATCTTTTAATCAGATCCATGTGACAATGACATCACTTTGCTACAATACATTGCTGCTACTATTCAACTAATAATGTTCAGAACATACTTCTCAACAATGTGCTCTTTATGTATGTATAATACAAACTTTAATTGGCTACAGTGTGATCAAATTGTCACAATGTCTTGATAACTTCACTTTAGCAGACAGATTCATTCTTTCATAGATAATCTTCCTTGTGCCATCTTTATATCTTGCATAGGGCAATATAATCACTGCCTTATAATAGTTACATGTATTTAATAGAATCCTTTAATGAAAACTTGTCTGAGGAATTTAAATTTCAAGCACAAATCAAGATAAAGCAAGATAGCATACTCTTTGGCTGATTTTGAACAATTGTTTAACACTGAGGAAGCATTCCTTAAAGTTTCTTATCCTTACCAAGTGTACACACATACCTGGGATGTAATCAGTAGCAATTCCTCATTATGTGTTATAAAGAGATGTCCCAGTAATGAAAGTAGGTAGGCACATGAACAAGGAATACACTCTCTTTTACAAGCAGAAACATTGCTTTACTTATTGAGGTCAGTGAAGGTCATTCCTGCTCTTAGAAGAAGTTTGTTTGTTTGTCAGCAGGAACCCCACCTAATAGAGGACAAATCCTGAATGGAATTACGTCCCAGAACCTCCTGGCTTTATTAAGTCTGTATAGTGTTCTATCTTCAGTCATTTAGTGTTAAGTGGCCCTTTAAGACAGGCATGTCAAACATGCGGCCCTTTACAGGCATATCTGCAACCCGCACAAAAGTCTCAAACTTTGTCTCTAAACACATAATTATATGAAGTGCATGTAGTATCAACAGTCCGCGTGCAGCCTGGGTTTATATACTGTAGATTGACATGGAGCTAGTTGGTGGCTCTGGAGTTGCAGCTGTATGACGTGTGTACTTTGGTCGGCTGCTGATCACGTAAGCAGGTCATATGCAGGATATGGGCCAATGAATGACGAGCCATAAGTGGTGATCGTGGACTATTAAAGTGTGAGTTTTATACATCTTCTTATGCCATGAATAAGCACTGCATTGTCATTTCAGCCTGATATACCAACAATTGTTAGCACAAAGAGGTGTCAAGCATCAGGACAAAACACTAAAAATGATTGAGAAAAATGATTTCAAATAAATGTTTAGTTTTTTAATTGCTGTATTTTTGTTAAATATATTAGTTGCTGTTGCGCACTGCAAATATATGTTGCTGTTACATATTACTACTTCATATCTTGTTTTCATGACTGCTGTTAAAATACGTGTGTGACATTAGCTGCTGTGTGCGGCCCTCGCAACAACCTCTTGTTACTCATGTGGCCCTCGGGGTACCCTGAATTTGACATGCCTGCTTTAAGATAATATCACTGAGGAATCTAGGGGTACAGGTGTTACATATTGGTACCCAAGGTTGTGAGGCTTAAAGCTGGGATTTATGGAGGATTTGGGAGATCTTGATTCATCTGTGTGATTCGGTCCAGCTTCAAATTTGGTAAGTGGGAGCAGGTGAACCACAAACTGCAAACTTGAACCACACAATAGTTTGTGAACCCCTGTAAAGATTTAAAAATAATTCATCAGGATTGGAGTCACAAATCTATGAAAATAATCAAGCAGTTGTAAACTGTTTAAAAAAGAGGCATTAGTAGTAGGAAACGAAAATTAAAATTGACACTGTTTAAAAAACAAAAACATTTTGTTTGAAAATAAAAATTGCCACTGTACAAAAAAACAAAAACATTTTGTTCAGTTTTCAAGGCCCTGAGACATAAGAAACCGTTCAGAGGAAAACAGCTAAATAATTCAAGGGAGTATAGTTTCAAAGAGAAGATAAAGATAGGTGATACAATAGAATCATATTATACCAAAGGAATTACCAAAAATCAGGAGGGAAGTGATTTTCAAAAACACGAGATTGCTAGTGAAACAAAAACTTGATCTGAAATTAGAGGGGAAATTAGGACTCAGAGATATTAAAGGCAACATTAGGAAGCTCCTAATCGTCAGAGAGAGGGGGTAATTCAGCGAAGTCCGAAGTCATTCGATTCACCTCGCCAAAATTGTTGCGAGCTCGCGTCTGTCCTACAGGCGGACATCAGCGAATGCTTTAAAGCTACTGGAGTCAAATCCTTGAGATTCTTCTCACCTCGCTGAGACTGGAATAGCTTTAAAGTGTTCGCTGATGTCCGCCTGTAGAACAGAAGCGAGCTCGCAACAATTTTAGCGAGGTGAATTGAATGATCGCAAGGCGACTTCGGACTTTGCTGAATTACCCCCAGAGTGTTAAAAATGTGTAATAGCCTCCCTGCAGGTGTGGACAGGACAAAAGCAAACATAAGGAAGACATTCAAGAGAATTTTAAGGATCTAAAAATATCAGATATATTAGGCAAAATAGATAAATCACCTTTAATAAAAATCCACTCATAGGAAAAAGTGAAAGTGTCTCACTTTTTCCAAAAAGGATGTGGAAGGAAGGAAAAAGTGAAAGACAACTTTCACTTTTTCTTTCCTTCCACATCCTTTTTCTAATATTATATTCTATTTCAATTACTTATTTGACATTATCTCCCCTTTAACTTCTACTATTCACTGAAAAAAGTCTGTGATCCATCTCTGTCTGTTCTTGTTACATCAGTGTTACATTATCTTTGGTTGTTTCATTTTTTATACACATTGTAACCATGCTGTTAGCCAGTTTTTATTTTGGTCTCTGTGTTTGCTATTAATGTCAGAAAGCGGTGAACCCCTCTATATGACTCACGGTATTCACTGAAATCGCTTTACTACTTGCTTTCTCTACAAGTGCTGGTCAACGAATTAGAATAATTTGAAATAGTGCAATCATGAAAT
>WMED01008517.1:0-16866 GCA_019650415.1 Pipa parva | reverse complement strand
CCATGTGCGAAGTGAGGCGAACGCTTCGCGGCTCACTTCGCACTATGGTGAATGAGGGCCCTTGTCTCCTTCACACAGATCCATGGGAAGTTTGTTTCTATCAATCTATTCATTTATTTGTGACAATATGTTAGAAATAACTATATCTCTGTTTGCTCTATAGTGAGGACAATATGCAAAATATTCATTATGTACAATTGGTTTTACTACACAATGAGCACACTGACATGAACTGTTGCGAATCTGAGGATGAGAAATCAATCTTTGATAAATAATCTCCTTAGAGAACATTATCTATTATTTAGTCTCATTCCTCCTCTCATAGTATTCTGTATTCTTTCCATTTGTAATCAACCATAATTAATATACAGGAGTATTAAATACAGAGTGGAACTGTGAGGAAGGCTACTAGTTAAAAGTTTCTTTCCACCTTAATTTATTTTTTAGTATGTAGAAGACTAGTGCTGCTCAAGATGCTATTAATGCCAGTGCTGGGTTGGTGCTTTGTGTAATCTCTGCTGTGTGGTCAAAGGATGCTGTGTGTTAGTTCCAAGTTAGCTTCAAGTGATCCTGCCACAACGTGGGAGTTCCTAGCAGCAAAGGCTACACCCCCTTGTGAGCATTCAGGGTGAGGACCAAGGGGCTTCTTAGATTCAGCACCTGGGTGTTTACTAGTGGTAACTTCCACTGTCTAAAAGCATTTCCACAAACCTGCTTAGCACACTGTAGTACTTCCAGAGACATAACAGTGTCACAGTAGTGCGCCTTAGTTACGCTATAGGGGCACCCACCCTTGTTCCTGTTCCCAAAGCTAGTGTACCATAATTCCTGACTATCTGCAAACTATGATGCTATCAACAACATGCTTAATAGTATTTAAAAAATTAACAACCCCTTTATACTGTCCACAAAAGATAAATTTAGCCTTTTGAACCATAATCACACAAACAGTGTCCAGTCAGTGTTAGCAGTGTGAACAACTGTTGTGTGCCTTAATCCCAGTGCTAAGTTAGATGAGGACTAGGGAACTTTATCAAACTGTAAAGGTTTGGTTTTGAATAGTAACACTGCTAGATAGCATTTCGTCATTTGGTGTAAGTAGTGCTTTCTGCAAGTCCTTTTCTGTAATATTCTGTTGACCCACACATTTTACTGTGTATTAATTATTTCCGAGGGCTAATGTAAGGGGATAAAAAGCATCTATTCAGTATTGTTAGAGTAAGTTTAAGCTGTTTGACACCCACTTCTGGGACTGCCACCTGCCATTTAACTAGTGGCATAAGTCGACTATTATGGATGCCTGAAAACTCTTGTAATAACAATAGGTGTGGGCTTTGTGCCCTGCCATGTGTGTTTTATACAGCTGTATAGTAACCAACAGATGAGCTGTGTGACTGCTAAATGAGTATTATTATGTAGAGGCAATGAAATGTTTGAAAACCACTGATTTAAATAACCTATTCTGGACAACAATACAGTATTCAGTATGAGGTTTGATTTAACTTTATTGGACATGTTGGTAAATCTAGTCTTCCGGTGACTGTATCATTGCTTGTATGTAGTCAGTAGAAAACTTCATTTGTCCTCATGTCTGCTGAAGATCCATTAGACCATAAATAGATTTTTATTGGTATAGACAATAATTAGGTCCTCACATGTAATGTAATCTTACTCCATGTGTTATCTCTGGATTTACTGGTACGTGTGCACAGGCATTTAAATAATGCATTAGAGACTTTTAAAATGCTTAGGAAATGTGCTTAAAGTGCACCTGTCACCTTAAAACAAATACTAATTTAGGTTCAACTAATGAAATAAATGTTTTTGTAAATATATATGTATTTAAAAAATGTACCTTTATACAGCGTTTCTCTCTGTCATCTTCCCTGTCAGCTTGACTTTTCTTTGGGTTGGATGAGGCTAATGATGATTGATATTATGGTTCTTCCAATCAGATCCCTGCTAGATTGTGATTTAAGGGATCTGATTGGAGGAGCTATAATAGCAGTCCTCCTTTTAGCCCCGCCCAATCTGACTCAGAAAGAGAAGTTGAGCTCACATGGAAGATGACGGAGAGAAACGCTGTATAAAGGTTCATTTTTTTAATACATTTATATTTACAAAAACGTTTATTTCATTAGTAGAAACTAAATTAGTATTAGAATTTTGAGGTGACAGGTGCACTTTAAACTGTGATAGAAACTGATATAATATAAATGTATAGTGTGTGCATTTTACTAACGCTTGGTATATACTTGTTTTTTAAAATGCATATTGCATATTCTTTTACATTTTCCAATAGATTACGACTATGTGTAATATGATTACAAAATACTTTAAAAATGTGACCAGAATTTGCACTTGCGAAATTTATTAAAATCGAAAAAGCCTTTTCGGCTTTTTCGATTTTAATTGGGAGAATGATTTGAAGTTTCTCCCGGTAAGTATCGCGAGATTTGACTTGTGCGATACTTACCGTGAGAAACTTTTTAAAATTAAATATATCCATGGAAAGGGTAGCCATATAATATAGCTGCCTTTCCATGGATATATTTAATTTAAAAAGTTTGTCGCGGCAAGTATCGCACAAGTCAAATCTCGCGATACTTACCAGGAGAAACTTCAAATCATTCTCCCGAGTTATTAAACACGGAAAAGTGCTAACGGCTTTTCCGAGTTTAATAAATTTCGCCCTAAATGCATATAGAAGCTTAGAGAGTGTTTATGCATTGATATGAGTTAATATACTGTGCATTTAGATGCCCCTGTGTATAAAGCACCCAACAGAGGATGTGATTCACAGATGAAGGTGAAGTTACACCACCATTCATCACTGTGCTCTAATTCAGGCAATCATGTTAACTGATCTGCGACACACTGTAAAACAAGTGGAGGTAACTACATTTTCTTTATCATCATGGGATATTTCTGTGCAGACATTTCCAAACAGTACGAAGGCTACATCAAAATCCATTTGTAGTGTAAAATAGTTTTTTTTCTGTCTCTGTGTGCAATGTTTGATAATAACAACCTTTCCATTAAAACAAAAAAAACACCCAAGTGTAATCATATATAGTTGTAACTACAGTTTGGACATACTCCTATAATATGCACATACAGAGTATATAAATGCTTACATTGGATTTGCCTTCAGGGTCAGACTGGCCCATCAGAGGATTCTCTGTTGGACATCAGCAGCAGTGGACCCTTTGGTCCTTGAGTGAGCCCTTCCAGCAGGCCCTGAGTGGGCCCACCCAGTAGTCCAATATTTCTCCTTTAGTGGGACACTCTCACCAGTCCAGTGCTGTTTATCTTGATGGGCCTGAGATACTCAATTGTGTGTTTTAGGAGGTTTTGTTTGATGTCTGGTCTGTTAAGCATGGTATACATGGGCGTCCAGAAGGCCAAGTGCCCCCTGGCAGATCACCATGGTCCATGGCCTTCTCACTACGGAGGATTGCATCGGTAGTAGTGCTCCTTTGTCCTGCCCCATATACCTACTGGATGGCTGCTGACATCCCCATTATGGCACAGCCATAATGCATAACGCATCACGCGTTAACATAACAATTCACAACATGGCCTTCACAATACACAATTTAGTGAATAAGCAGCATTGACATTACAGGCGAACTGACAAGGAGTGTAGTAAATTCACTTCAGCAGTTGAATTCATTATTTCATGAGTGGGCCCCTCTGAGAGTCCCAGAGACAGCTAAGATCTGCACATGAATGAGCTGCGCTAAAGGCGCTGTCAGCCTGGTGCATTGATGAGCAGATATCACCTGCGCTCATGAAACATGGGGCAAAGTCCCAAGTCCCCCAGATCCAGCTGGGCTCACTGAGTGAAACAAAGGATTTGAACAGCTACAGGGTGAGCCCCAGAGTTGTAAATGAAGTGTTATTTAACCAGACGCAGTCTGCTTGGTATCAGGGAGAATGATGCTTTAGTTACCCTTTAAGAGATAGTAACCTGTGCACAGTGGCAGTGGTGTTATTTTATCCATTACAGGAGCTAGTGACATTAACATTAGGTGCACATGATGTTGTAGTGATATACTGTTTCTGTGTGTACAAGTCATAGTTCAGTAGTACAGAGTGAGTGATAGGCTGATAGTTCAATATCTCAAAGTGCCGTTAGTACACACTGCTTATATGCAGGCTGATACCTCCTCTCCCTGTACAGAAAAAGTGCTATGTAATCAGATTACGATGTAAGAAGGACAAGACTGGCACTGCAGGTGCCCACATTGCATCTCAAGTATTTACATTAGCATCCATCACTTAAAAACATTTTCTGTAACTCTGCACAGCAAGCTGACAACAAATACATCAGTCGTTAAAAATAAGCACACTATATACACCATGCAAACTGCAGTGCTAAACCAGAATCTATTATTTGTTAAGCTATTGCATGCACCTTAAACCCTATTCTCTCTCTGCCCCCCACATCTGGAATTCTATATCCCTTTATCTTCCCCAGGAACATTCCCTCTGCAATTTTAAAACCAAACTGATGTCATACCTTATGGAGCATTAGCACTGATATTTATCACTGATTTCTATGTATATATTTTATCTTTTAGTAATTCATGCTTAATATCTGTATTTATTGACCTACTTATTTGTATTTATTGACCTGTGTTTCAGCACTTTGTTATAGATTTTATTACCCTTCTATCTGTGTATGTAAGTCTTCCTCCCATTTAGATTATAAGCTCTATGGGGTAGGGACCTCCAACCTCTTATGTCAACCACAACAAAGCACTTAAAGTTAAGTATCATTGTGATATTACATTTGTATTGTTTAATGTCCTTTTTCCGTGTATGTATTATACTTGTATTGCTGAACCGTACAGCGCTGCGTAAATTTGTGGCGCTTTATAAATAAAATTATACATACATACATACATCTGTGATTTAACCTAAAGCAGAGCAGTGCAGTTGTTTCTTTTGTCTTTCCCTATTTCTGTAACATTTCAGTGATTTGCACTTGATTGACCTGATTCCGTGTTATATTTTCTTGATCTCTCCCAGCTTGCTACATTGCTCCTCTAAGCATCTAATCTCTCAAAATGAAAGTGAACAATGTAATGCATTAGACTTGACAACCATTATCCACAGAGAGGTCCTACCAGACCCCAAATCTCAACGGAGGTTGTTGTGACATATATTTTGCTCTATGGGACATGTTAATAGGTTCCTGTTGAGTCCACTCAAGCTGGTACAGGAAATGTGATTTTACAGCTTGTCCTGTAACTAATTTACAATTTAACACAACACTGCATAACCTTGCACAAGGTTGGAAAATGTAAATACATGTCTTTCCTTAAATGTACACCTTTTACATTAAATGTGCACTTTTATCTATAGTTATATTTATTTTACCTGCCGAGATATTTTCATCTTTATGTTTTCAATAGTTAAATAATCCTGTTTAATTTCTGGAACATCTATAAACATCACTGTCATTTTTTTGGTGATCAAAGAAAATTATTTATCGTAAAATATCTTTTAAAATGCGTTATTTTTCACAGGTCTGTTCCCAGAATCACTGTGCTCACCAGAATGCACTGGTGAAAGCATTTAGCGCTCCTTAGCCCCTAGCAGGTCAAAGAGATTCTTTCCCTTATAAAGTTAGCCTGTATTACAGCTATAATCTAAGACGGTCTGCCGCGTTGCTTTTATTACAGTATGTAATAGGGGGTATTTCATCCCCATTCCTGACCAAGGCTAGCTGTTCCTGCGTGGGACATCTATATTCAGTCTAGGGAAAATCTCTTGTTTGACACAAGCAGAAATTTAGAATAGCCTGCCAACAGGGCTACCTAAAGCAAACAACTCATCAAACTAGAATTGGCCCATCCAGTTAGAAACACGCTGACTGTAGTACTGAATAGTGGTACTGATGATCAGATGGACATTGAGCAATGTGCACTGGGTAGTGTACAGGGGTGTGTAAAAAAAGTGCATTTTGAAGGGCCCTGTCCGATTGTGGGGGGCCTTTAGTTTCTAACGAGAGCCCTGCCTGGCAGTCACATGTTGTAGTAATAATCCAGTTCAGAAGTTATAATGTAGAATGGCAGATTGAATATGTTTGTTAATGTACAGAGGTTTTGATAATAAGTTTCTCACCAACAATTGGTTACTGGGCAGAGCTCCTAAAATTGTTGCTCAGCTGAATTCACTATTTGTGCAAAGTGTTTGTTTTTTTTTAATGCATTTTACTGACTTGCATTAAAAACAAATATAAATTGCATGAAACAGATGAAGCATCAGAGACATTACAATTACATTTTTAATATGCTTGGAAACCATCCCTTGCATTCATGTCCAAAGAACTTGTATGGAAGAGGCCTTAGCTGATCTCACAGATCGTTCACTTTTTTTGCATCTCCCCTGAGAACGGTTATTCAGAAAATCTAGGAGGAGGATTTTTGTCTCTACCTCTAGGTTCAATAAAAAAGCAATTGAATCTACAGTGTGTACAACTTCATAGCAAAAAGTACATCCACATCAGTCTCCGTGATTTTATTACAAGGACATTTTAACGCCACATTGCACTTTCTTCAGACAAAAGTGAAGCACATCTCAGGGGGTTATTCACTAAAGTCCAAATTGTTGTGTATAGGTGAGAATTCGCCAGATAAAGACAGTCGCAATAGGCTGCTACTGTTGCAGTCACGTCTTTATAATGAGAATATTGTCACAGTCGCAACTTTATTATGGGAAAATTGTCCCAATATTAACATTAAAAAATTATCGCAACTTTACAATGGGGAATTTGTAGCAAATTTGCTATGGGAATCAGCAGTCGAATTCGCACTTTAGTGAATAACCCCCTCAGTCTTTTTCAAGAGGGATATTTATCTTAAAGGGGCACTATAGTGCCGATATAACTGTACACATACATATAAAACTCTTTGATACTAAGCCAATTGCTGACACAAATAGTTTAAAAAAACATTTAGGGAAGAAATAATACTTGCCGTTTGTTTCCCTTAATTAGTTTTCCTGAAAGCTGACCTTTTCCTCCTCCTGCTCCCCCCTTCCCTTTCTGTTCTGCAGCTCAGGCAACATGAGAAGAAAAAGCTGCCTGACTGCTATTGGCTAAGCAGTGTGCTGACCTTTTAGCCGCATAAATTAAGTTGGAATGCAGGAGATTACAGAGGGAAAGATAACAAAAATGTCTGGGGGAGGGTACCTTTTCATGGAAAACCGGCCAGTACATGTCACACACACATTTCCTGGTGCAGGAGTTTATCTGTTCTGCTTACGCAATCATTCTGTGTCACATGAAATAACTACTGGGGTGAAACGCTTCTCACTAAGGTTTAGTACTGCATATGTAAAAGATGTAATTTGACTATAGTTCCCATAAAGGAAAGTAATATACTTACAGATGCTGTTCATGATCTTCTTCTGGTTCATGCTTCTTCTTTAGCATTACTGAAGTGTAGGTAATAATACTGCTTCTGCACGTGTTCACATTGACAATGTAGAAGAGGAAGAGGAGAAGAGGAAGCAGGAAGCACAGCTGGAAGAAAGAGTGGCATCTGTAAGTGTATTAGCATATTACCTGCAGAATCACCCCTAGTCTAATGAGTACTTCAGTTTTTATTACTGTGGGTAATTTAATAACAGGGGTAATTAAGATCTAGTAACCCACAACAGCCAGTCAGCAGTTAGCATTCACTAGTTTAGGGGAGGTAGAATAATGAAAGATGGCCTCTGACTGGTTGCTTTGTGTTACTAAACCTCAGTAAACTGTACATGATGATACATTATCCAGTACATGCAGAAAATTTTGAACAGTTTCCATATGGTTTTCTAGTTCTCAGAGCGATGATAGATTTGATATACTCCCAGCTAGGTAGTTTTTTATTTTTGTTTTATTCTTAACCACCTGGAATAATCTTGCAGCCGTTTTAACCTTTAAAATAACCATAATTTATACTTACAAAGCAGAGTAATGCTGTAAAAATCACTGAAATGCTTCAGGCTAACAGTTTTAAAGGGAAACTGTCATATATATTGATGCCACTTACACAAATAGTAATATTTATCTTATAATTTTCTTTCTTAGTTTCTATTGCTCGATGTACTACCGTTCTTCAACCTAACAAATATTTCTGTCATGGAACTAAATCAATCTTGTTGTTTGTTCCTTATGTAAAATAAGAGTAACAAAGTGGAATATATTGGAGCTTTCCAATCCAATGTATTGGAGCTTTTCAATCACAAAGCTGTGATGTCACCTATATTGGGAATTTAATATCTGTCCTTCCCCTGGGTTCCTAGTTTATGTCTTTGGCCCAACCACATGGATTTTCCTCAGTTCTGCAATTTAGTGAGTTCTGGGAAAGTTTGCCCCCTTTGAACCTTGAAAAGAAAGGTGGTGGGAATTTTTGCAAGTACGCAGGTCATTTTCTTGGAATGTTAGCTTACTGTAGAAATGTGAGGCAGGGTTGAGTCAGTAAGGGTAGCTTGTACCCCACTCAAGAGGAAATAAAGACCAGTGCATGAATGTGTCTCTGATTTAGGCTTCCAGTAGTGAGTCAGAATCCAGGAAATAGTGGATGGGGCACCCTGCAAGAGTCAATGAGATGTCCCATAGAAGTGCCCTTGTCTTGGTGTCTTCGCGTATTCCGCAGACTCTGTGATGTAGAAAATTCATGGCCAATTTGAATGCTTATGACAGTTGCAAGCTTACGAAACCTTTGGATCACTTTGCAACCCTGTGCAAACGTAATTCAGCTATTTGTCAAGCTTCAGAGTCTGTCGAAGAAGCAAATTCATCAAGGTGGACTGCGTCAAATTCGCCAGTTTTACATTGCCGAATTAATGTGGTGAATTAGTAGGCTGATAGCAGGGCTCCTACTGTATGACTGGCTTCGACACACTTCACAACAGATGGCTACTGACGCTGTTGCTTCTTTGCTATGGGAATCCTCTGTTTAGTGAATAAGGAGCATCAAATTTGTGACTATCGTTGCGTATTGACCAGAAGTGATGAGAATTCACTTTGACAGTTGAATTCTCACTTCAATGAATAAGCCCCACATGTGTCCCACCATGCCATCCAATCCCCGCTCAGTCGGTCGTGATTAAGCAATTTTTTTCTGTTTCTTCCCTGGCACTTTCAGAGGTTAAATGATGTTAGAGTGCTTTTTATTTCCCCCCCTTCGTTCCCTTTCTCCCCCACCATGACATACTGTGTCCTGGCTCTGAAACCCCCTAGGAATACTCTCTGAGTTGATAGATTTTCTGCCTAATCAAAAAGAAATGTCTTCCCTCTAATTAGTTGTCCCAATAAATGAGAATACCAAGGGTGGCTTGTACTTCTCTCATGAGTAAGCAGACGAACAAACTATTCCATTAAGCCTTTGACAGCAGATTTTCATTGCTTTGCTGCCAGGGATATTTGGAACGCTGGTTAAATAATAAACCTAGGCATGTATGTAAATACATGTATGTAGACACAGTGTATTTCCGTTTTGATATCTTTGCTTTTTTTATTTTTTAAAAACCTGCAATAAAACCATGAAGCAATGCATCCATACATCAAGCCTGAGCGTATTTATTGTAGAAACCTTGAAATGTCTGGTATAGGGCAGCAGTCTTAGCAGACAACAGCAAATATTGTAATTTTGATGGGTTTTTTTTTGTCATGTTTGCATTTTAGGTAAATATGTATTGGTAGATAATGTTTTATTTTAATGGGAATGGAAAGTTAATTATTTTATTTTGCTATTAAACCTTGCTATGCATTGTTGTATTAAAGCAACATCTGCTTAAAGCTGTTCAGTCTTTAAACAGATGTTGTGATTATAACCTGTAAAAAGATATAATGGGGCTTATTCATTAATGTCCAAATAGTCATAGAAATGTCCTAATTCGCATTCATTCCCCATTTCCTGATCTTTGTGTATTCATCAAACTCTGCAATGTGGTGAATTTGCATACAAATCTTGCTTAAGCCAATCGCAGACTTACAGAATTCACGTAAAGCTCTGGATTCATATCTGTTTCTCACTTCCCCATGTTCTTTTATTAAGCAAACTCTACAATGTGGCAAATATGCGACCAGTTTGGCTTAGTGAATAAGGAGTAATGCAATTGCGACTGCTGGAGCGAAGCAACCAAGAGTGAAACAAATTCATTTCAACAGGCAAATTTGTACTTCAATGAATAAGTCCCTGATGCTTTCTATACCTAGAACACCAGAGTTGGAAGGAATACAAAATACATAGTTATAGCAGCTCCTACTTAAATGCAAGTGCAGTGCATTTCTTGAGAACCATAATTCACATGGCTGCTATGTTCCATTCATTTAAACGTGCACAGCAAGCCTTACAAAAATACAGGATATGTTGTCCAGGGTTTATTGTCCTCTGAATAAGATACTACGGTTCAGTGCAGAAGCCACAATGCCAAATATAGCTGATTGGTTCAAAGAAGGACTTTTTGCCAAATTGGGAAATAGACTGTTACTGGTAATATATTAACTAGTTTGTTCTAGTCATTAATTGGAAGATTCACCAGTATAAATGATATCTGGGGTTGGCACTATTCAATTTGACTGATTCATGTAGAGTTGAATTAATGTTACCAGTCTTGAAAAAGGTCAATATCAGTAAATAGCAAATTGTTGAAACCAGCACACTTTGCACTGTGGTTCCTGTTACATGTCATATCGTTATTGACCTATATTGATGATGATCTTTTTTTGATGCGAAAACACATTGGAATGTTTCAAAATAACCAAACCTACTCCCATGGGGATTGTAGGGATTTTACAAGCCTAAATCGGACAAATATTTTTTGGTAAAAAACAAAACAAAAAACTGATGGAACAGCTTTATAAATAACTAAAAATATCAATATCAGTGATATCAACTTTTTAGCACTATTTAACACATTTTACTAGCATTTAAATGAACAAAACTTTTTAAAAAAATTTTATAAAGGGGGGATATATATATCCTTCAACTTCAAGTCTTCCCTCAAGCATATCCTACTGACTGGCTCAACACTGCATATCCTACTGACTGGCTCAACATTGCATATCCTACTGACTGGCTCAACATTGCATATCCTACTGGCTGGCTCAACATTGCATATCCTACTGGCTGGCTCAACATTTCAAAAAACAAAAAAACAAAAAAATCACTCAAGATGGTGATTAATGACTTAAAGGCATCATTTGGTAGATTTTCAGCATCCACTGGTTTCAGATTTTCTTTTACTAAAACCTGCCAAAACCTCTCTGTAATCAAACCATAAATGTCTCTTTATGTATTTTCTAAAGTCAGAGGAGAGTGTGGGTCAATAATGGGAGATTTTTGGCTTACTGATAAGCTGAATATATCTAAGAGTGGCTATAAGGTAATGGAACCAAGTCCTTTGATCTGAGATAAACTTCTTTTTCATCTAAAGTAGGTTATGAGTCATTTAACATTGGTCTCCATTGGTCCACTCAGTTAAAATAAGGATGTTTAAACCAACACTATATAATTGTCCTCTCCTGCATTTTGCTTATAGCAGCCAATACTTATGATAATGTGCCTCATTCAATGTAATAAGAGGTGGTTGTAGGGAACTTACTGGGAAATGATCAGTGCTATATCCCACAGCAAATATAGCAGAAAGTAATTGTCCCGTGTGCCATCAGCCTTGGAGAGGTGATTTATTTTAAATGAATTTAACAATTTGTGACATGTGTAGCATAGTAGAGAAGTGTAATTTCCAGTTCCATAAATGTTTCCAGCAGTTTTCTGTACCCTAGTCTCAATGTGGGAGATAGAATAAGTCATTCTTATAGAGGGTCCCATATAGGCATGTTATGATTTGAGTCCCCTTGGGGAATTCTTATCTGGAAAAAACTGGAACAGTTCTAATAAAAATGGTGACGCTAAATATATAACCCAAAACATTCTCTAGAAATACCATAACCCTATAAATATGTAGAAATGACTTTAGTTTATGTTTATCGGTGAGAACCAGCTCTATGCATGTTATTGTCTGTGTCTATTAATGGTACAGGAATGCTTGAGAACAATGGCAATGCATGGGTCTTTTTAGAGATTGGCTGTCCTAGGACAATTATTTAGTTGATTAGTTATTCCACACAATGGGAATAGTGTGCAGTTTCTCGCGGTAAGTATCGATCAAGGCAAATCTCGAGATACTTACTGCGAGAAACTTCAAAGTGTTCTCCTGAATTATTAAACTTGGGAAAACGAAAACAGATTTTCTGAGTTTAATCAATTTCGCCTTAAGGGCGAAATTTAATAACATTGAAAATACTGGTATCGTAATATTGATTAATTTTTACCAATATCGAGTTTACCGATATCGCAATATCAATTCATTTTTTGGGATGCAAAGCTGGCAATTGTTATGGCAGAGCAGCTGGTACCTCTGGATTATCCAAGTCACAACTGCTGCAATAAATATTGTTTTGCACCTGATACTAAACCTATGAAAACAATTGCAACTAAATTTTACTCTCCTCTTCTCAAACACCTCTTAATTTCCTTGCAATGCCCTTCTATCAATTATAGTTATGTATCATTCATGACCTACATATAGTGAATATGGGACTTTGCCTATTATTGGAAGCATGGTCTGATGTAATTGAGAGGCAGCTGTGGCGAACTTATGGTAGGTGTGCGAAAGAGGGCACTCAGAGACTTCTCTGTGGGCATGAGTGCTGTAGCCACTGCAGTCCTAGATCCCACTACCCCAGTGGGCACTCAGTATAGGCCGCAGACCCAACCTGACAGTTTACAAGTCAGACCCCTTAGCATACACTGAAGGAGTGCTTGCTCTGAGAGGATCTTAATGGGTATCCCGACGCAGGCGCGTTGACATCACTCATCCTCCCCTGCGCTGTGGGGGGAAGGCGCTGATGAGTGACATCACTTAGATGTTTTTTAAATTAGGTGTTTAGATTTAAAAAAATGATGATATTGGGCCTTTAATTTATCGATGCCTTTCATTGCGCATCGAGTTTATGCTTCACTTGTCATCCACTTTATTATGAAATGTTTATAAATGCTTTTTAATTGTGTTTTAGAGCTGTACATCAGCTGAACATTTATAGATAGCATATTGCTCTTTTTATAGAATAAAAATATTGCGACGTGTCAGATCAAACGTATGTTGACATTTTCATTAGCATTTCCTAGTAAGTGTAAAAGACTTGTACATGATCCTTCTTTTATTTTTTTTATTTTTATTTTGCCCTGCCTTGTAGTTGTAGGTGACTTGATATTAGATTAGCTGCAAGTTTGTTTTTTTACCATGGGGAACTATTTAGAACAAGGAGAATCAGTCCTAGTGTGGCTGTCCCTTAGTAAATCACTGCAAAATGGTAGAGGTTAATCAGGAAAAGGTTTGATAGAAGCATAAACAATACATGGAGGGAGATTGAAATCAATGGTGGGGAGGACATGTTTCCACTACCAAACATAAACTGAAGGTCAATTAATTGGAGGATCTTTAGTCATTCGATGGAACCTGGAACTGATTCATGATGGACCTATCATCTTGAAAGGATTTAAAAGATAAATGTTGTAACTGTTGACAAGTGAGTTAATTTACACTAGGGACAGAAGTTTAGAACCAAAATTGAATGATCAAAGTAAAGTACTCTCTTTCTAGATGAGATCCAAGAATTTCAAGGGCTACATCTGGTAACTGTCTCAAGAAGAAACAGTTATGAATATTTTGTTTCATCTATCTTCTTTTGTCTCCTGAATTTTCTGACAAACTCTCTTCAAACTATCCCTGTAGAGAAGGTATCTGATGTGTTTGAGGCATATTCTAATTGGTTGCTTGAAAATGAATTGTAAGCAGCTAATCCCCCATGTGCTAGTCCGGCTTGTGAGCCAGCAGCACTAATGATTTAAAGAGGTTCCATTCAAATATGTAAATGAGTGCCGGTTTTTGAAAATGAGTACTTGTTATTTTTCTGAAAAGATTAAACATTTGCACTAGTAGTGTACTCATTGACTGTCTTCCCCCTACATCATGTTTAAGAGTTTAAGAAAATATCCTTAAAAACAATTTAATATAAATTTAAACATGTGCCAAATTGAAGTTCCTATGCAGATTTAGAGGGTTAATTAATACAGGCTGAACTAACCTGTAGAAGCCTGAGTATGGGCCAAAAATTCACCCGCTGACATCACAAACTGAGAAATGCATGTTTCATCTGATTAGGCCAAATTTGGCCTACTAGACAATACATCACTGGGTATGAATAGACGCATTCTGTTTGACGCAAATAGCAGCAGATCAGATCGCAGTACTTCAAATACAATTATAATGACATTTGTTTTTAAAGGAATTCTCTCCTTAGTTGGTGGCTGATGCTGAAGTCAACTAATTGCTTCTTAGAGAAACTGAAATACTCTCAGTTACAGACAATGTTTCAAAATGATTCCCATATAACTGGGCTTTGATATTTCTTGGCCTTATTAAAGACTGAAAATTCCTGCAAAACTCTTTATTTTTGGTTAAAACAAATGCATTTGGTTCACGGCCTACTTTTCTTAAACCTTTTAATGTATAGTCCTTAAGCTGGCAGCACACAGTGATATTTGTCTTCTTAACTGATTAACGAACAGATCTTTAGCCAATTTAGCAACATTACCGGAAGCCAGATTCCGCTGACATTTGCAGAAGTAATTGCATGGCCAATTTATTGGGGTAATATTGTGGTCCAGACTAGATTTTCCTTCTTGTCTACCAAACATGCATTTGAGTATGAACAGCAATTAATGCAATCAGTTTTTTGGCCAAACACAGTACAATAATACTAAAGACAATAATAAATAATATTAT
Organism: Pipa parva; assembly: GCA_019650415.1. NCBI lineage: Eukaryota > Metazoa > Chordata > Amphibia > Anura > Pipidae > Pipa > Pipa parva. Next base: position 2,013 of record WMED01008517.1, on the reverse strand, counting down.
TCTAATAATAAAAACAAAGACAGACAATATTATCCATGTGTGTATATAAACCAAAAAACAAACAATTAGCAACGCATAAAATGATGTATAACTAGTGAATATAACACAAACAATAAAGAAAAAATAAGTCAATCAGGTGAAAAAAGTCCCCAGATGAATGATATGAACTTAAATACAAATGCAGCTTTCTTCTCTTGGGTGTGTCCTCCCACTCCAAATCAAAAACCTCCAAAAACGAATTTCTGTGAAAAAAGCACAAAAGAAATTTGCACGCAATGGTGCCTGAATCCGTGAAAAAACAATAATATGATATAGGAAACTCCCAAACGTGCCCAGGAATGTGTAGAAAAAATATAACACCACCATAAAACCAAATATCAGTGGATATCAGTAGATGCTAACTGCTCACCAGATTTAAATGAGACAATAAGCCTTCAGAGATTCCTGGCCATATCCATGTGTGGCTATCTTTAGTTTCTCTTTAAAAATTAAGAAGGGGGAATGATAGCTGGCACTGGTATCTGCATTAACAAAATATCTCTTGAATTATCTGTAGCCTTCAGTGATGTGATTGCCCAAAGGGGTTGTGGGAAAGCAGTTTCAATGAAGTGTATACAAATGATTATTGTTTATCTTTTGCTGTGAAAGATAATGAGTGCCTGCGGTTTATATGGTGACTGATCATGCTTTTTATCAATTACATTTTTTCAAACCGACCAGGTTTACAATAACCCACAATTAACACTAATTACCTGACTGTGATCAAATGAATTGATTGTATAGTATTTTTTTAAAGAAAGTTAATCTATAGTCTTAAACAATGTGATAGCGGTTAACTTCTGTTGTGTACATTGTCAATATTATTAGAATGTGTTTTAATTCTCTTTGGCCTTTCTACTATGTCTTTTTTTTTTTCAGTATGGCATTTAAATGTCTGTCTGGTTACTGGGGGAGGGAACTGCACTGCATGACCGTTCTTGCGCTAAAAATTCCCACCTGTTCTGATGGTGAAACCTTTTTTCTTCTAGAATTATTAGAGGATTCCCTAGTGCCATCCTAGAAAGGAAAATGTTTATTAGACAAATCCTTGCACCCACCTTGGATATATTTCTACATCTTCAGTGTATGGCCTCTAAGATGACATTTTTTTATATGGTAAAAAAATTACTTTCCAAGTTTTCTAAATTGGCCACATCTGAAAATTTTCAAGTTACTCTGTGTTCCTTTAATTAATGGGCGCCCAAAACTGCTACTTATATGCAGAGTGCACTTTAACCAAGGATGTATATTTTATATATATATAATGTAGATTATGATCTCTTTAGACAAAGTCCTAGTCCCTAGTCATTTACCATGGCACAATTTTTGGTAACATTTTATGATCATTACATTGTTGCAACCGGCACTGTGGAATAAAAGTAAATTGTTTTGTTTTTATGCAGATGCTGTGATTACGGTATAGCCTGTAAAAGTGCCAATGTTTTCTGTGCCCAGGAAACCAGATGTGGGTGGAGCAGAAACCACAGTTAGTGCTGCTCCTAGTTGAAATGAAAGTGAGGCACTCTACAGTGCATATCTTGAGGACCATAATTCACAGGGGTGCAGTTTTCAGTTCATTTAGATGCGCACAGCAAGCCCTACAAAACAAAATAATGTTGTCTAGGGTTCATTGTCCCTCCTTAATATGGAAGCAAATAAACCAGAGTCAGGTAAAATACTTTGTTGAGAATTGGGAAAGGGATGAATAAGTAAAACTCTGATAATAACTGTAACATGTTATTAGATCTTTCTGTGGTCATCTGGACTTTCTGCCCCACCATGCTTATTATGTACAATTATTCACAGATACTTCTATATTTGCTTGTTTTTATAGTCCCTCATTCTCCTCTACTCAGTGTGTCATAGTGTTCAGATCTTTATGCATTTAGCAGATGTCCAAGGGGGGAATTCACAATTGTGCAAAGTGAACTCCGAATCCTTCGGCTCACTTCGCACAGACTGATATGCGCTCGC